>CAUJRU010000798.1:0-311141 GCA_963277665.1 Viscum album
CATACTTTAAATGTTTTTGTATGAGATTTAGATAATGGAACTAAAACTAGAGCTTCTCTTAGAAATCAGGTTGAACATCAAGTCTTCTTGTCACAACTTAGACCTAAAAACATTAATGATGCTATCAATGATGAATTCTGGGTGATGGTTATGTATTAATACCTTAATTAGTTTGAATGGAAAAAAGTTTGAAACTTGTTGACAGGACCAAAGACATATTTACCATAGTCACTAAGTGGGTGTTTATAAATAAGGTAGATAAAGCACGTAACATAGTTAGAAATAAGTCTATATTGGTTTCAAAAGGCTATAGTCAAGAAGAAGTAATTGACCATGAGAAATCTTTTTCACCAGTAGTTAGACTTAAAGCCATCAGAATTCTACTTGCTTATGCTGCACATCTAAATTTCAAACTATATCAAATATATATTAAGAGTGCATTCCTATATAGTAATATAGCTGGGGATGTCTTTTTTGAGCAACCTCGTGGTTTTAAAAATCCTCACTTCCCAAATCATCATTTTAAATTATCAGAAGATTTATATGGTTTAGAACATGCTCTAAGAGATTGATATTATAGATTATGTTCTTTTATTATTTTGAAAGGTTTTAAAAAAGGTATAGTTGATCCTACCCTTTTTATAAAACTAATTTACAATGATGTTTTAATAGTTCAAATTTATGTAGATGATATTATCATTGGATCTTAAACAAATTCTTTATGTATTGAATTTTCTAAAATGATGCCAAATTAATTTGAAATGAGTTTAATGGGTGAGATAAAATTCATTCTTGCATTTCAAATCTTTCAAAAGAAGGAAGGTGTTATTTTAAATCAAATAAAATATCTAGAGATCTTCTAAAATGTTTTGGATTAGATAACACTAAAAGTAGTGACACTCCAATGTGTACAACTTGTAAGTTGGATCTTGAAGAAGATGGAAAATTAGTTGATCAAACCACTTAAAGATGAATTATTGAAAGCTTACTCTACTTAACTTATAGCCGACCTGAAATTATCTTTAGTGTATGTATGTGTGCTCATTTTCAAGAAAACCCTAAGGAATCTCATTTGAATTTGGTTAAAAGGATTTTCAAATACATCAAACATACACCCAATATAGGACTACTCTATCCCATAGGACAATCATTTGAGTTTGTTAGTTATTCTGATGCTGATATTGGTGGTTGTAAGTTAGATGTGAAAAAAACCTCTGGAACATGTCACTTCGTAGGAAAGTCACTAATATCATGGTGTAGTATGAAACAAAACAATGTTGCATTATCTATTTCCTAAGCTGAGTACGTACCTACTGGTAGTTATTGTGCATAAATTTTTTGGATGAAACACACATTGCTAGATTATGGATATTAATTCAGGCATGTACCTATAAATTTTGATAATAAAAGTTCTATTTAAACCTCAAAAAATCATGTTTCACAATCTAGAAAAAAACATATTGATGTAAGACATCACTTTTTGAGAGACTATTATCAAAAAGGTGATATCACTTTGGAATTTCTTAGAATTGAATATCATCTCATTGATATATTAACCAAACTATTAAATTATGAATGAATAGATTACATCATACATGGATTGTGAATGATAAATCTTAAGTAGAAATTGTAATGTTTCACAACTTATTGTTTCATAGTTTACTATTTCACAAGTCAGTGTCTTAAGAGTTCAGTCTAACTCTAACTGTTCTATAGTTTACTAACTTAGAAGTTTTAGTTTCATAGTTACAGTTTCAGAGTTACTGTATCTTGGTTACATTCACAGACATACTATTTCAAACAATACAGTCATACCGTTTTGAAGTCACAGAGTAGAAATAACACGGTGGCAATCAGTTACTGTCTCATCGTGAAAGTTTGTTCTGGTCTCACCGTAAAGACATTTTTTGTTTTATATATATATTATAACATGTATCACTCTAATTAACTATTTTATACTTTTTCGTTCCTGCGCTTTTTAATGTGTGATGCTCGATATCCCTAAATGATAAAAACAAAATAATTGCCACTCTTTTATTCACTCGAGTTCTCTTCTCTCAAAACATAGGCCCTCCTTCAACCATTTAGTTCCCTTTCTCTCTCTAGAACCTTCATTGAATTACCAAGATTCAGCACCCATCTTCTTAGAATCCTGAGAAGTGAAGATATCAAAAGAAAATAAAAATACCTCTAAATAAAGCGCTCGAAGTTCCTCTGAATCTGAACCATATGGACAAAATAGTGGTAACATAAAAGGAAATATTCCCAAAGTGGTTGTTGTAAAGTATGTCTCTAGTGTTTAATGTACTGAAAGAGCAGGGTTGGCTGGATTGGTTCACAAAATAGGAAATTTCAATTTACCCAAATCTATTTGATCAGTTCTATATGTTCATTCAATTCTCTTTCAATAAAGAAGATGATTTTGTTGTGAGAATCTAGATCAATGGACAAAGATTTACCTTTTCATTGAGGTTATTGGATGATTACCTAAGGATACCTAATGAAGAATGTTTTTAGGAATACCAGATAGTTCCTCATTCTCTTTGTGAGATATTTGTTTTTTAAGAAGCCTTGGGAAGTTTGACTGGAAATAAAACAAAGAGAAGAGTTATTGGTGCTGAGAAAGATGGTGAAACCAGATTATTGTTTAAGTTTGTTCAGAATCTGATTAGTCCAAGAAAAAGATATTTTGCAACACTAAAGTATTAGGATGTATTTTTGATATATCTTATGAACAATAGACACAAGAATAACTTATGTAAGTATGTTATACTTAATATTTATGAGTTGATAAAGACAACATCAAAGTCAACCTCCTTGTTCTACTCATGGATAATATCTACTAGGATTCATGATGAATTGTTTGTTGGACAGGATGAAGAAGTCATTAAGGACTGTGAATTTTGTATCTCAAAGGTTACAATCAAAAGGATGAAAATCAGTTGGAATATGTGGATAAAATCATGGGTGGAGGATAATGATAGGGTTTATGAAAAGTTTAACCTGATTGAGTAGTCTTCAAAACCTAAGAACATTTATAATCATGGCCTAGAACCAGAGGAAATTTTTTACTATCCTATTAAAGAGGAAGAAGAAGAGGTTGCTTCACCTACAGGGGGTAACTATCCTGGATAAGGAAGCTAGTGGACCTATTCCTCAAGTCATAGCTGAGAAGGAAGTACTTGTTCATAAATTAAATGGTGGTTTGGAAGAAGAACCTGCTTCTAGAGAAGAGTCTACTGTTAATGTAATGGAAAAGCCTGTTTTGGAAGAGCATCTAGAAGAAGATCTTTCTATTGATAAAGAAGCAGCTTTTCCGGAATTCTTAGAGGAACAAGTATTCATGAGATTATCCCATCTGCTGAGGAAAAATAGAGAAATCCTTTCTATTGGATATAAAAGTCATGGGTGAATATATTAGTGGTGAAATTTTGTAAATTGATCAAAGAACTAAATCTCATAGTCCTTTGAGAGATGCACTTGTTGAGGGTGAGCAACACCCTAATCTGAAAAGTGTTGAAATTACTAATCCAGTTTATCAAAGAACTGTGGATACATGGTATAAATTCCCTATCTACTTTGATGTGAATGATTCCCAAGAAGCCTTAGTTAAAGGTATATAACTATCTATTGTTTTTCAATTGAAATCAGTCTCTGATCTTGAAGTAATCTCTACAAATAAACCTGAGCTTTTCTCGGCTCCTGTTACATAAACTTCACAAGAACCATCTACCTTAGTGAGTAAAGATGATTTGAAAGACTTTGGATCAACTTTATTGGATGGAGTATAAAATCCCATGAACACTCAACCTGCTCCTATAATAAACCTAAGTGAAATATATGCTTCCCTATTTTTAGAAAATATCGTATGGAAGATTCAGAAAATAAATGCTTCAAGAAATTTAAGAGGTCGGAATTGAGAAAAAACATCTGAGTGATGAAGTGAAGTCACTCAGAGATATGGTTGAAGACATGCAGTGAGTGTTGAAATCAAGACTAGATCATGTTTATCATCCAGTTAAGGATGTTAGTGGTTATGTTATACAGTAATTTTTCTCTCTAATTCAACCTAACCTAACGTCCTTAGCTGACAGGATGGATGAAAGAAACAAGCATATAGTTCAAGAAATTTTTGATCTTGTTATCGGTCTCAATAAATTGACTGATGAGTATAAGGGATGTCTATAGAATGTTCTGAATCAACTAAAGTCCCTTACATTATTTTTTACAACTTCTAGTACCACTGGACAGTCATCTTAACCCCCCTTTGACAGTGATCTACTCATAATGGTTGTTAGGGAAGAATGTAAATCAGTGTTAAGTGGCTTGAAAAAACGTCTCTATTTTTTATTTTCAAGAATAGTTATAGAGTTCTTGATTTGGTAATAATTCATTCCAAGATCGCATATTATGCTCCTGAATAAATTAATAATAAGGTGGATTTATACTTTAATAAGATTTTATCTATGCATGATATGACAAACCATTTTATGTACCCTGTAGAGAATCTAAAAATCCCTCATATCACTCAAGAATTCAAAAATAAACATCAAAATATGAAATATTTCACTAATTTGTTGGAAATGTTCATAGAGAAAAAATATGACTTTGAGAAAGTGATGCAGTATGGTGGTGAGATTATTGCTAACTTTGTAAAGTTATTGAGGCCTTATATCATTGTACAGAGCACTACTATTGTGGCTTTTATAGCTGCACCGTTCCATCCTGGTTTTCCTATTTCCTCATTCACTGCCTTTTCCTCAACCTCTATGTCTTTCTCTCAAGATCTGAGTCAGATTAGAACTGTTATCCTTGACAAACAATTACCTCTATCTTCCACTAAACCTACCTTGGCCCCTTCTATTTTTGAAGGACTCCCTCTTCCTTCTCTGACAGTTGGTTTACTCCCTTCTTCAACTTCTACCTCTTCTCTCACGGATTCTTCAGATGCTACTTCCAAGCGAAAAGAGAAGACATAAAGTTCTGATGATTAGTGAACGATGACCTTTTTAGGTATATTTTTGTATTTTTTTTCCTACTTTTTGTAATGACACATTTTTCTCCATATAATGTACTATGACCTATTATATTCTATTCTCTTATTTACCCTTATTATCTATTCTCTTATCTTTCCTTGTACTCTTTTTGATAATCCCAAAAGGGGGAGAGACACATACACTAAGGGAGAACAACATAACACTAAGAACAGATATCCTCACTCATATGAGTTGTGATCATCAAAAAGGTGGAGATTATTGGACTCCTACTATTTTAATCTTGTTTTCATAATCACAAGTCCTATATATCCTATAAATATTGTTAATCATATTTAATCTATTTCCAGTCATGTGTAAATATGGTTGGTTTCATTATGATTTAAATAAATTTTATCATGATCTTGATTCCTATTAATCATGACATATTTTTTTAAATTATATTTAATTTTTTTGTAATGAATTTATTTTATGAATTATTAAGTATAATTCATTCTATTAATATTACTACTGAAGTATATATTTAGATATTTGGCTAAGTCAGAGAAACCATGAGTCTGCCACCCATTTTTTTTCTTCCAAAGGACCCAGACACCGTGACCAGACACTATGACCAGACACCGTGACCCAGACACTGTGACCCAAAAACTGTGACCCAGACACTCTGACCTGACACCATGACTCAGACACCATGACCAGACACCATAACTAGTTTCATATCTCATGAAGTCGGTGACACTGGTTCCTTGATAAGACATCATTTGATGTTTGGAAAATGACCAGACACTGTGATCCAAACACTAAATTTGTGATACCGATTCTTGATCTCTATACCACTATTCCATCATACAATCTCACCACTCAAAGGGAAAAAAGAATACATCATTTCATGGTGAAAGAATTTCCTAGTGACACCATTTCCAAAAAGACTATGACACTGTTCTTTAATGTGTTTTTTCATTTTAATTTTAATTTATAATGGTCATATTAGAGTATTTAAAATGCACTGACATAATTAATATTTCTTTGTAGGCATTTCACCTGATAGTATGAGGAATAAGGTGCAGAATAGAAGCAGCATGTCAACTCCAACACATTCACTACAAGAATAAAATTAAAAAGGTTGTCCTAAAACAAAAGGTGGTAGTGCAGTAGAATCACGAGAATTCATGATAAAAGAATTAACACATGCAACAAGATACATATGAAGAACACATGAATCATTCATGAATCCAGAAGATGGGATACCAAATATCAGATTCAAGAACATAGAATAAAGGTTAGGTAATATCCCTTATTAATATGAAAAGGAAAGAAAAAGACAACAGGAAGGATGACGGGGTCATACAAGCACACATGCCCTCGTACCAAAGGAGAACCAATGAGAAAAAGAACTCAAAATTAAAATTCAAATTGAAAGGAATTGTCATAGTCTTAATCCCACTCAGACTTAGAGTCCAGATGTTCATGAGACCTAGTAACGATGGTTGGCTTCAGGTATGAGTAATCCTTCCTCGGTCTCACTTTCCTAGAAGGAAAAGGCTGGACTCCTTCAACATCCACAACAACATTTTTCCCTATGGACAAAACCTGACTGTAGGTTGGTTTTTTGGGGATTCATCCTCTAATTCATCCCACCTTCCATTGATATCATGTGTTTCCTTTAATTTAAGAATTTCCATGTGGCTCCTTGAGATCCTCTCACCTTTCTCCTCAGGAACATGGTTTATGATTTCCTACACCTTCTCCATAATCACTTCTGGCATCATGTCACCACCCCCAGTAGTGCACTCCTCTGTTTGGTGAACTGGTTCCAAATTCTTATTCACCTGATACTCCTCAGAAATATTTTGGGAAGCATCACCCACTGCTCGTGATGCATTATCCTGCATTGATTGTTTCTTCACCTTCTTCCTACAAGATGTCTCATGATTCCATTTTAAAGAGAAAAAATCGCAAGCAACATTTTTACAACACCTCTCTTTAGCAAGTCCAATAACATGACAATCAAGACAGAAATCTGGCAGTCTTTCATACTCCACCTTGAGTGAGATTTCATCATATAAGGTAGATAAGACTATATTATGAAATAGACAAGTACGTAAATCAACTTCCACCAAAGCACTTCTAATCTTATCTCACCGTCTTTTCTCTGTTGTATATTTTTTTAACTTTGGAGCAGTGTGTGTGTGTGTGTGTCTATATTAAAACACACTTTTTCTCATGCACTAAACTGAAGGATACAAAATATCCTTCCTATCATAACTTTTTACACTTTTTACTCACATGGATATGTATGGAAGAGGTACATCTGTGACCTGGTAGTTTATACCCACGAAGAGTAGTGTAAGTGGTCGTGTGACCTAGACAGTTATGTGCACTGTTCTTTACCCTGATCGAGTGTCTGGATCAAGTTTATTACTATAAACTTCATGGTGGTAGGTGATCACCAATTGGAGTATATTAGGTCTCATATTGAGACTGAACCACTTGTTTTATCCGTTGTGTTTTTTAATTTATTTTTATCGGTTTTACTGTATAATTAAAAAATCATTAGATTTACATTGATAGTTAATCTTGGACAGAGGTTATATTCATTTTTCATTATTATAATAACTTCCAAATTAATATCAATAACTGATATTGAGATTATTATGAATTAATAAATATTCATATAAGTTATTTGAATAGTCAAACATTCATAACCATATTACCTTTATTAACTGGGCTATATTTATTTTTATTGGGGAACCTTTTAAAAAACCATTCAAACAGAAATTTTTATAGATACTCAATTCACCCCATCTTGAGTACTGTACTTTGACCAACACTACTGAATATGAAAATATTACTAATTTTAATTCTATTTTAGCATATAATTTAAATTCTATCAAATTCTAATGTTTAAATTATTTTTGAATAAAATAAGAAATTATAGAAATATGGTTTTAGAATCAGATATTTTTTAAAATAACCATAAAGAAAAAATTATAAAATTTTTAAATAAAATAAAAAAATATTCTAATGAGAAAAAAATAATTATCTCTAGAATTTTAATGGTTAAGATATAATAAATCTGTAATATCTAAACTTATTGACGAAAACAATATAGGTAACTATTTGTTTTCAATGAATAATGATGGGTTATAAATGAGATTCAATGAGTTGTTGGATGACATGAATCAAGTATAAATACAATTTAAAAAAGATCTATCAAGAAAATAAAAAATTAATAAATATAGATTTGGTTTCCAATGGGAAATTATATGGTGATTTAGAAGATACTTGAAATGTAAATTAAAAATTAAAATATGAAATTATTAGTGTAAAAAAAACAATCTACTTATATTTTGGGTAGAGAGAAGTATGAAAAAATATTAAAATATTGAATGAAAATAAAAATATAGATTTTTTATTTATAAAATTTAACTACAAAATATGAATAATAAATTGTGTGTAGAAATAATAAATATAAGTATTTCAAATTTTAATTATTCTAAGTGCACAATGCATGTTAATTATGACAAAGAATATAATTAAGGTTAACTAAATCGTTTACTCACAAAAAAATATTATTTCTAAAAATTGTCATCAATAATACCTATAAATAAATGTTAAAAATCTATTTTGGTGTATGAAATATCTATTACTAATAATATTGAACCTAGAAGATAATATGTACCAAAAAAATCTCATATTTCATTGATTTTAGGAAACCAATATTTAAAATCTCAAATATTCAAGATAATTGGTAAAAAACTATTCCAAATATATTTATGAAATTTTTTCAAAAAAAACAATTCTTTTATTCCATGTCAATTTGGCTCTATCACTTTTTATAACAATTATAAAATAAATATTAAAGGTCAAAGTTAAGTTGATTTTTATAAAAATGTAATACTCTCAAAGGATTATTTTTTCATGTTTTAATAAATAATTTAATTAGTGTATCAGAACTCAGTGATGGTAGAATGAATTTCAAATTTGAAAATTATAGTCACTTTTTTAAGAATTAAATTGGTTGATTTCATACAAAAAATGAAAGAAAATATTTGATCCATTGACATTTCATAACTAACCAATTATAATTTAGTGGGTTTGAATGTTATAGAAATATATGAAATGTTATGGTATAAGAACATTGTACATGTGAAATTTCAGTTGTCTTATATATTAAAAATGTGTGGACGGACTCTGGGTTTACTTAAATTGAAAGTAAGTAAAAAAAAATTCCATGATTCATTTTTACAATGTATGAAACATAAAGTAAATTTTAAATCTATTACGGATGTTGCAACTTATATATTTCTTATATCACTATTTATTGATTTATTTTTTTCTATTAAACAACTATTTTAGGTGGAAACAAGTATGTATTTTTAATTTTTGATGATTTTAGAATATTTACGTAGACCTGTTTCTTAACTCATAAATGTGAAACTTTGACAACATTTCATTATATTTGTAAAAAAATAAAAATCATGAAGGATATTTGGTTATTTATATTTTTATTTGTAGATTATGTGATTTAATTACTCAAGATATTGATAATTTCTCTAAATATAATGAAAATTTAAGAGGACTCTCCTAAAAAAGAATAAAAATGATTTTCGATAAAGAAAAAATTATTTTTTCATGAACATGAAAGAACAATTATTAATAAATATAATTTGAATCAATATTTCAGGCTTAAAGATGTTAATACATATTCAAATGGTTTTTATAATCTTTTAATTGGTCTATTTTTGAATAAAACCGCTTATGAATTGTTTATGGGGAAAACCCATAGTTGGGTATTTTAGGGTTTATGGTTGTAATTATTTTTATCTGAAATACAAAAGATAATACTTATTTATTTGATTAATAATTTGATGAATTAAATTTTCAAGGATATTCTAGTTTTAGTATAGTATATAGTGTATTTAATAAATGATCCTTAGTTTTTGACGAATAAGTTCTTGTTATATTTGATGAGAATAATAATACTTGTTAAGTCAATAATGAATTATATATTTTTACTTATTTTGAAATGCACATTAAAATTATAATGTATCAGTTGGGTTATAATATCTTATAACACCCAAAAACTTACACACCTGGATATAGTTCTAGAAATATATTCTCTTCTGATTACATTCTTGTTCCTTGCATGATACATTTTATTTATTCAGGAAATATCATAATTGGACTTTTTTAATTCTATACATCGTTGGGACTAGTGAAAAACATTTTAAAACATTTCATGAGAATAAAAACTTATTAATATAAATAAATGGAAAATAATTATTCCTTTTGAAAAAATGTGAAAATTCTATAATGAAGTCTTCCTTTTAAAAAAATAAATACAGAGTGCAAATAATCATTTAACTAATTGTGAAATAAACATTAATATATAATTTTTTCTCATAAAACATTTATAGAAATAATTAAGGTGAAAATCATAACCATTTTTTTCTTAAGAAAACATGATAAAACTGAAACAAGTTTCCTTAAAAACAAAAATTTATCCATAAAGAGGTCGCAACATTTACTAAATTAAAAAATTCGTCTTATTTAAACAAGAAATAAAATTATATCCCTCAAAACTTATAGAAACAATAGAAACCCCATTTAAGAATATTGATGCATTACCTTTAAAATCACCCTTATATAACCACTTACAATAACCTTATAGTACAATAACTTACCCAGTTAATTCTAATATGTCTTTTTGGAGAACATATCATTACCTAATGCATTTTAGGGTTATATCAAACCCATATTTCAAAATATTTATTTTTAAAGTATCATAACATTAAATAATCACATAAAATTAATGAATTCTATCATAAAACTACTAAAATTGTTCACATGAGCATTTAACCAAAAATAAGTTTAAGTTATCTCATAAAAATAAGTAGAAATATACTTTCCAATTTAAATTTTTTAAAAGAAAAAAATAATACATTGAAAAATAGGAATAGAATCTTCTTTAAAATCCAATAAAAAACGAAAATGGTTATTTCTAGTAAATAATTTTTGTGATTTCTACAAAATTAGATTGTGATATAGATGTTAAAAAATATACTTTTCTCATTTGTATAGAGTGTTATAAGTGACTATTTAGGAAATACATAAAAAGTCCCATTTTTTGATCCATTATAAAGAAGGTTTATGATACTATAAAATATATTCAAAATTTTTTGATGATTAGAGACAAAAATTCATTAATGAAAATATAAATTGAGGAAAAAGAATTATAGGTAATACTTTAAAACAACCAAAACAAGTCATAAATAAAAATCCCATATATCGAGTACCATCTCAGTATATATTTATTTTATATTCCTATTTATGAAACTTATATTAATTATTTACATGACTAATAACCTTTTTCATATTCTATGGTCATTTTTACTTTTTATTTCATGTAAAATTTTGATTTATTTAGTATCTAAATTTTTTAAGATCATATCATAAGTATTTGGTCATTCAATTCATAATATCAAAATCAAATTTGGTAGGTTGAATGCGATCAAAGGTTTCATGGTTTAATAATATCCATAATCCTAATTATTTTATAATTGTTATATTTTTACATTAAATAAACTTATATAATCATCTTTGTATGATAGTGATCAAAAATGTAAAACATCATTCATGGAAGTGGTAGTCTGCACGTTCACAGAAGTAATGTTTCCAATTTACAAAGGATGGTAGATATGGAAAATTTTTAAAAAAAATTAAATAGAAATAATAATTCTGTCATAAATATAATATATATTAATTAAATCCATATATATAACAATATGAGTGAGGCGGTTCAAAAAAAATGAGACACATCACTTCGTGTAGGTTGTAGTATGCATGTACATAGGACGAACAGTTTCTTATTCAATTGGATTAAAAAGAGGTAAAAAATAGCTCTTCCATCAATATAATAACATTTTAACAATTAAATGATATTAAATTATATATTTAATTTGTACATAGATGATTCAGATGTGTTTTAAGAATAAATAAACTCGAATTAACTAGATTAATAAGATTACTTTTTCATTTGATATCCCCATTTTGATTGAGTGTAAGGCCTCTGTAAGAGAGTTTTATTCTCCAAATCGAGGCTTGGAAACATTTTATTCATAATTTTAAATGTTATTTTGGATTAATTTTAAGATAAAACCCAACTCATATGTGTCTTTGGGATTGTCAAATTTATTAATCTCTTATTGGAAAAAATCAATGGCATTCTCAGAAATATTATGTTTTTAAAGGTGAAGAAGTTACTTCTGAGACGGAAAGTGTCTCCCAAATAGATCATGGATAAAATTTTATACCATTTTCTATTTCACTTGTTAGCTTATAAAATTTTTATATTATTTAAATCAAATAATAAAAAAAATACAATGACTATCGTTAATACCATTATTTAGACTATTAACAAAATTCGAATTTAAAACCACCAAGATAACAATGGATATTGAATCTAACCACTTAAAAAACAGTTATAATTTATAATTATCTATGATATTCGTTGGAAACCATAAATATGGCAATAATTATCAATATAATGTTTTTAAAATCATTTAATTGATTTTTTTTATTGGTTAATCAAGTATTGTGACAACATGATGTATATATTTTAGATAATTATAATATTATTTAAAATATAAAAAAGATACCAAGGTAAATTCATTTTATTCATAAAAAATATTAAAATAATAAACCATTCATGATGTTTTTTATCTTTATTGTTGTCATGAATGTGTATTAGGTGAGAGATAGTGAAATTTTTTTAAATACCAATTTTGTAAAAAAATATCAATGTCATAATGAAAGAAAGTGGCACAAAATTGATAAATTTTCAAATTTAATATAAATTATAATATAAATAATCACATAAAATATAATTTAGATTTGTTTTATAGATATTTATGGTCTTATATTTTAGTGTAACCCCCTTATATACTATTGTAACCATTTAGACGATGACTACATTTTATCATGGACACTATTCTTTTTGACCAAAAATAAAATGGACCTTATAAAATAATTTGAGTATTTTAATTTAAATTATGGAATCCATATTAAATGATTAAATTTATAGAGGTGTTAAAAATTATATTTAATATAATTATGTTGAATATTATGAGAAATAGTTTTTAGAGAATATTCCTTTTATCCATAAAGATGATTTTAGAAACCAAAAACATGTACAAAATTGATCCCTATGAAATTTCATGGTTTATTACAAAGAATGGGACTTATATAACTGTAAAACAAATCCATAACTGAACTTATCCATGTAAATAAATTTTTAAATAAAAGGATCAAAATAATTATTTAATTATAACAAAACATTATTTTCAATCTAAAATGTAAAAAATGGGTTTCTAAATTCAATATTGTCTTTATAAATTATTTATTTGAATTATAAAATATATATTTGGGGTATAAAATGGATTTCAATAAAATAAACTCATTATTATAAAATGATGATGTCAAAAAGGTGATATTATTTTCGAAAATGGTTTTATTCTCAATAAACCCAAAAACAACCATTTCTAAAAAAACAAAACAATTCAGCATAAGAAACGTTTTTCAAGATGAATTCATGAATTAATTTCATAAATAACCATAAAAATATTTTTTAAAATAAAATAAGAAATATAAATAAATTAAATTTTATATAATAATACCTTATTTACACATTAAGTGTTCTAACCCTAATCTCATATTAGTTACTAGTGATTGTTAATTTTTTTGTTTTCACATTTTATATACAAAATATATTGATGTTTAATTTGATTTTTAATCTCATATTCTCCAACTTAGTTTGGAGATGTGTGTACCATAAACTATCAAACTTGGTACTATTAAAAGGATAATTGCATATTAAATTCATTGGGTGTTACATCCCCCAACCCAAATAAATTCCATTCTCACAATTTAAATTTATTCTAACCATAGTGAATATATCCTGACATAGAACTACTATTATATAAAGATTTTATAATGATCATTAAATTAAATATATTAATAAACATTTCCAAGATCCTAATTTTGACTTGGGATTCCAAAATCATACATTGAAAGCTGAGTAATAAGACTTGATAGGTTTATCTTCATTTTTTTAATGAATTCTTTAATTATAATGATATAGTATATGATAAAATATCATTTCTTAATTTATCCCCATTTCTATAAGAGAAATTTCATCCCTAAGTTGTTTTTTTGTACATTTTCCACATCTATTTCACCGCACATTGAAAACGATGAATATACATGATGAAGTTTCCATGTATAAAGCATAACAATTAGATTTAAAAAGCAGTATTTCAACCATACATATTGTTGTATTTTAATGTGTTGATTTGGGAATTTAAATGAATAATTTTTTCAATTTTTGGAACGGATTGTATTTTTTTGTGTTTTATGGCAGGATACGGCTTATATTTGAAAAATAAATGAAAATAGGTTTGTGGGGCGACACCAGATTTTTAAAGATGTAACATAATTGGATAACTGTAGAAGAACAGTTTCAAATTGTGTATTTCAATAAAACAACGTGTGTTTTCAAAATCAATTTTCATGTAGGAGAATTTGTGAACATTACACAATATTAAAATAATTTACACATCTTGTATACCAATTATGTGTCATGGTATTTTTTTAGATATATTTTTTGAAGAGTATACCAAAATTTACAATGCTTGGGAATTTAAATATAACATGTCATGTAACTTAATTACACGATATGTGATTGTTGAAAATCATAAAAATTAATGTAAACACATATACGGTTTGATTAGCTTTTCTTATATATTCACCCCTAATTTTCTACTTTGGATGGATCTGGTACCAGAGGAGGTAGTGCGATTTAAACAGATGACTGTCAGATGGCGAAGTGAAGATCAGAATTCATAATTCATCGTTGTTCTTCCCCACAATTCTTCCTTGGGTATCCATGATGTTCTTTCTCATCATCCCTAGAATGAGTGAGTATCTTTCTTTGTTTTAGGTGTTTTTATTGTATGGGGATGTATTTCTTATGGGTTATTTCTCTTTTCCATTCATATTTTGGATTGTTGTAAACAATTTATTAATTACAATATTCTTTTTGAAATTGCATGACCATTGCTTCTGATTTGGTGATTTTTATATCATTACATTGATTAATTATCCTATTTTATGTGTGAACATTATTAAATCTTGGTTAGTTATGTTTAAATAGAGGTTTGGGTCACCTATTGTTTTTTCACCCAATAGATGACTATACCAAAGGTGAAATCCAAGGATTTGGCCAGGGAATGGATACTAAGGATCCTTTCTGAGTAAATTCTAACACCAAAACTAATTAAATATTTTATAAATTGAATCCCTATCACTAAAACCTAAATATCACGTAACATAGCATGACTCTCTACTAATATCCAATCAAACCTTTTATTTTATTTGTTTCTTTTCTCCAAACCAATTAAAAAAAATCAATTTTAATTTTCTAATTTGATATAGAACATATGGCTCATCCTTGTGGGTTCAATACTTAAAATTTACAAGTACTATATTTTTAGTTATTTGGTATTATTTTTATAAATTATTAAATTTTTGTATCCCCATAGGAATTAAAAACACTCTATACGCTATCATCTTCTAATGGATATTTTGATTCACATAAGGTTGAAAATTTATTCGTCTTAATTTTATCCATTTTCCAAAACTGTAATAGTTATCACAATTTAAGACAAAACCAAATATTTATAAATATTCATATGAAGATAAAATATATTAATCTCTAAAATCTAGATGATAACACACAAAGCTCAGCAACCATCATTTCATAAATCACTAACTGTTAAAATCATCAAAATATTCTTGAACGAAATCAAAAACCAATAATCATAAATATTTGGTCACATAATATTTCAAAATCAAAAATAAATTTATCCCTAAATAACATTAATCTCTCAAAAATTCATGTACTTAAACTATGCATACCCAAATCATGTATTCTCTAGAATATACCAATACATTTTTAAAATAGCCTCATTCACCATGAAATAAAACACTAAAAATTATATATTCTACTAAAAATTAACTCAATTTTTATTCCTCAATTAATATCAAAAATTTGGAAACAAAAACCCATCCTCACTTCTAATTTCCAATAGAACGTAATTGGTATGATGTATCCAAAAATATAGTGAACTTCTTACAATATAACTTTTATAAAAAATCATTATTCAAACCCTTTGTAATCTATACTATAAAACATAAGTTCCCATAAATATAATAATTGTATTTTCATAATTACCACATCATCATAAAATCCATATTATTATTTAACCCTAAATCAATTATTCACCATAAAACCCAAAAAAACTCTTAAAATATCAAAAATCACCTAACAATCTAATCACATAAAACATGAAAGGGTATCTATACCTTTAAACATATGGGAGAGAATAAACTTATTAACCCATGACGGTGTTTAGATCTCCTAAAATATCCACATATTATAACATAATAAACCCCATAATTATCTAAACCCTTACTTTGATACCAATTGTAACACTCCATTGCAAAACTATAGGATCTAATGCTAGAAACATACCATTACACAATGGATTTGATACCACCTATAACAACACCCAACATAAACTACCATTAATTACATGATTTAAAACAAGGTTTTACATTTCATGAATTTTCGGTTTATTTTGGGTTTACCAATTTTTGGAATTAGGAAAACTAATTTATAATAATGTTGACTCATCGACACATTAAACATTTTTTATAACACCCCGAAATTAAAAAGTTAAAAATTTGTATTCGATAATGTGTATGACATGCATTACCAAGAACATAAAGAAATATAATAACATAAGACACTACTATATATTTACTATTTTAAAAAAATTCAGTACATGATATATTATTTAATGAACACAACACCGAGTTAGCTTGTCTTACATGTAAGAACCTTGCATTATATGGAAGACCGAGTTTCACCAAAAAATGATATAGTATTAAGATATTATTATTTAATATAATAATATTTAAATTATCCATTATTAATATTATTAACTAATTTATGAACATATATGGTTTATAAAAATATAAAATGATTTCATGGGTTACCCATTAATGAAAAACAAAAATAAGATCTAATTGTATATAAAAATAAATATTTTTATTTTTATGCTTCCACAAGAGTTTTATCTTAATAAAAATAATTAATTACAATTATTGAATTATTTTAATGAAATTTATATGTTTTATATTCCATTAAATATTTTTGGAATTCATTCATTTGGTTTGATATTCATAATATAAGAAGAAACGTTATTTGACACATAAAAACCTATTTTTTTATAAAGGTATTTTTACTACCTTTTAATGATGAACCCATTTTAAATATTAATTTTTACACCTTAATTGATTTAATATTTAAAAATAAACTTAATATTTTTAATCATAACATAATAATTTTGTTAGGGTGAATTTTTTATATTTTTCTGAAACATTTCATTTTTTAATAAATATTTAAAAATACGGAATTTTAGTTCAAAATAGATTTTTCATATAATTTATTTATAATGTTAGATTATAATTTTATTTTTTTTAAATTTTAATTAGACAAATTTTTTATAAATTAACTCAATTTATTTCATTTTAATAAATTTCACTTTGAAATTGATGATAAAAACATAGAAAAACTTCGAATGTTTTTACGTTAAAAACCCGCATTGTCATCCCTCTTGCGGGATGAATGTTAAATTAATTTATGATAAATAAATGATTGTAATTTAGAAAAAATAGATTCCATAATTTTAATTAGAATAATTTATAATTTTTTATATAGAAAACATTGTTTTTTGACAAAAACAATTAGTGAAAGAGATTAAAATTAATTACATTTATTAAGGTAAAATTGAGTATAATAAGGGACTAAACCCTAACCATAAACCCAAAAACCGAACTAGAACCCTATCCAATAGATATTGGATGGAAATATTTCTAACCTACACTACATTTACTTGAATGTTTTCAATTATTTGAGAAACTTTCAACTTGGAAAATGTGAATGGAATTCCTATGTCAAAATATTACAAGAGTACCACTCCTCCTCCAATATAAGAGGACCTATTCTCCTCCCACTTCATGTAACATCCCAGGTAAATAAATAATATAACATTTTCATATTTATTAATATTTTTAAATTATATATTAATTTTACTTTAAAGGGTATTCTATGTTCTATGGTGTACCTGATACACAACAATGGGTTTCTTTGAAATCTTACGTTGCACACAATGTTGGGTCATAGTGAAAAATAATAATATAATATTATTTTAAATGTTAGTTAATGCCTTGAATTTGTATTGGGGGATGGATATCACTAACTAAAATATGAATATACATGTTTGTTAAATATGTTTACATTTATCCAATAAATTTTAGAGGCTTAAAATAATAAATAATCTGATTTTAAGCATAAATACTTTAATATTCATTTAAAGGTTGATTTACCTCCTTATGATTAATAACCCTCCTTAAATCTAGTTTTTGTCACTTTTATATGTTTTATTTGACAAAATAAAATTCTTCTTTATAATCAGGACATCAAAATTTACTTTGGATAATTTTTTTGGTAATATTCTGATAAAATTAATTTTTTAATGAATATCAAAAAATATTGTATTTTAATTCAAAATTTCCTTTTAATATAATTTATCTATATCTTTAAATTATCTTTTTAATTAGTTTAAAAGATTAATCATATTATGTTTTTACTATTTTATCCAATTTTGTTCATTGGATGTAATTTCACTTTGAAATTGGACACAAATAGGTGTCAATATTTTTATAGTTATTATTTCTTAAAAACACACTTTTAGTTTTGACTGCGGGAATAAATTTTAAATTAATTTATTCCACTTATGTGTTTTGAATTTTGAAATATAGATTCCATATTATAAATCAGGAGGTCCAAATTGTGTAAATATTTAACTTTTATTTTTAGACATGATGAATATTTACTTCAGTAAATATTTTATTTACCACGGTTAAAGGGTAAATATGATAATAAGGGTAAAAAAATAATATTATAATAATATAAAATTTCCCTAATATGTATCCGAATCCTATAGGTTGATACATTTACGACAATTGAAGTTCTTGGGTCGATTTTGGGTTCCCATGAATCCACTTGGGAGTGATAATGACACTTTATATTAATTAATTTAAAGTAAAGACAAAAATGACTTAAACATATGCCTTTTAGTAAATAAATTCTTACATGGGGTTATATAATTTATCTATTCAACAATAAAAATTCATTTGAAAGGTAAAAATATTTCCTGCATCAAGATATTTTTTTATAATTTTTAGACATCAAATAAATAAAAATATTTATGACATAATAATGAAGTTGTGTTTGCCTCATTAATGAATAATTTAAATAAATAAGATTATAAAGATTAAAAAAATATACAAAACTAGGAAAATTATTATTGGATGATTTTATTTAGAACATTATTCATCTTATATTCGACATTAAAATGTTTTGAACCTTTATAAACTGAAAATAATAATATAATACAATAACATTTTTAAACATTCCTAAAGAGCCCCTCCTCCACCTTATAAAAGGCCGAAATTCTTAACCCATTCCTCACACTTCTCAGACCACTTGTCTCATCCAACCTCTACCAAATTAATCTCCCTAAATCCTTATCCTCCTTTTAGAAGCCCTTCCATAGGCATAAGTCAATTCAATTAAACCTTTTGTTTCAAACCAATGGGAGATGCCTGATTTAAAGGTAACATCTTCTCTTAAGTTGTTTTGTTTTATTTTACTTCTCCTACCCCCTAAACTCTTTTTATTCCTTTATTTTATAAAAACACCAGTATCATAAATATAATATGTTTTTTTATGATAATTATTCTAACTACACTAACACACACCTCTATCTAATGGGTAAAGAACATATTGTTTCTGTGGACGGTGAACTATTACCTCACGATATGATGATTGATTAATCTTCTCCTACCACCTCTTATGGTGGCCATTAAGATGAAACTGTATTTATATCTGATATATATTAAATTTTTATAGTTTATATGCTTTTTATTTTTCATTTATAGAATACTTGTATGGTTTCCATAGTGGGTAAATAAGATAATTTCATTTGAGGAAGTGCGGACTACCACCCCCTCAAAGTGATATGAATCGTTCATTCCTTATGTGGAACATATAAAGAATGTATTTAATGAAACTATATATAATATAATACTGGAATTATAATATACATATGTATCATTATGTTTTTATTCCATTAAATATGAAATAGAAATGAAAGTTTCTTTAATGCATAAGTACAACTTACCGTCTGCATGAATGGTGCATTTCATTTCTTATCTTAAAATGTAATGTACTATTATAAATACATATATATACTAGATATATATGATATATATAATTTCTAAATCCTGAATATCATTCTGGAGATAATGAAATTCTGACCACATGGACAATTTATAATTATAACAAGTTCATTTTAACTCATGTTCCGAACATCGACAAAATGTCCGATATAAACTAAAATAATTAACTAATTGTTATATCAAGGTAATAATTGATATAAAAGGAATAATAAACTTGAAAATGGTTCCTATGAAATTATAAATTTACTTTAGTTTATTATTTAAGAGATTAAAGAATAATCGAGTCAAGTCCAGCATGAGGTAAGGGACTTTGTCTCAATCTCCTTTCATTGAGGCATATTTTGTTTTATACAAAACTTTCTTTAATAGGGTGTATAAACACCGTTTACTTTCCATTTTATTCAAAGGGAATATTTTTTCTATGAGGTGTTTTACTAAAAGACAAAAAAGAATGTTTCATTTTAACATAAGTGGTGAGAACGACCTTTTCTGCTGCTATGAGTATTATTTGATCTTTGGATTCATTAACAACATGAAATGTTTTTAAAAGGAATATAAATAACATATACTCTTGTATTTATTTTGGAATTTGAAATGGTTTTGATAATGGATTTTTTATGTCAATATATTTTGATTGAAATGTGGAAGTGTAATCATTCCATTATATTTGTTTTACATGTTATGAATATGGTATGGTTCTTGGGAATTATTATGTATATGTGTGGTTCTGTAATAAAACTATTGAGGGTGAGCCTGATATAGATCTCCAATGCATTGGGTAACATGAAAAAGGTAAATTTGAATGATTATCCTAAGAGATTTAGGGAATATATTGTGAAGCGTATTCAAAATGATACTCCCAACGTAGTTGTGAAAGCAACAACGTAAGTGTGTTATGTATTCCACAAGTTTTGTTTATGATTAATGACTTCTATGTGTATTTCATAAATCTTATGATTTCCTGTGGTATGTTAAATATCTTATGTTATGTATGTATTTATGATCTAATGGTTTCTTTCATTGTTTTATAATCGTTAATGAGCTTTTTATGCTCGTCTCATGTTTTTGAAAAAAAAAATAACCATACTTAAAGATGAATAGGGTCAAGGATGGGATCAAGGGAAAGTCATGCTATCTAAAACATGGACTGGACATGACCTGTTTTTTCAAGAGTTTTTATTTTATGAAAAAAATGGAAACTGAGAAGAATTGTCTACTTTGAAATTTTTGAGATGTAGTGTAATAGGTATGGCCTAATTCTCTAAAACCCTAAACCTTAATTGATCCTAAATGTGAATTATTCATTTAATTCAAGGTTATGTAATGGTTTAAGGTCGGTTTTTTATAGTTGGTGTTAGAGAGTTGGTTTAGATAACTTTAGGAGTAAGGATATTGTTAAATTAGTATACATAAATTATTTCTAGTTTTAGTTTTGATTGAAATGATATGGAATTTAAATATTACCATGTTTCTTTGCCTAATATATTTCTATGTTTAGAATGGTTTTCCACAGAGGAAATAGGCAGCTATGATGGGACGACATCGGGAGGAAGACAACCTTCCAAATTAGCAACCTGAGATGGTCGGAATCAGAACTGAATAGTTTGTTACAATGATGGAACAATTGAATCAGGCTATAAATGGTGGTGGTATCCATGCATGAGATCATCCAGATCAACCATAGAGGAACATGTCAGTAGTTGAGAATTTCATGAGGAAATATCCCTCATCATTCAGATGATCATCTGACCTCATGCAAGCTGAAGGGTTTATTAAAGAACTGGAGATGATTTTTGATGTCATTGGGTACTTAGAACATCAAATGGTTAGTCTTGTAGTTTAACATTTTGAAGGTGAATCTGATCAATGGTGGTTGATGGTGAAAAATGTTAGGGATAGTGATGTGATTTATGCTCTTTATTGGGATGAATTCAAAGGTATATTTCTTGACAAATATTTTCCTAAGTTGGTTCATCTTATGATGGAAAAACAATTCCTAGATTTGAGGATGGAGGATGACTCAGTGTCTTCTTAGGATGAAAAATTCACTCGATTGACAAGGTATGCTCCAAAATATCATATGAGATCTTGATAGTAAAATCAATCGTTTTTACTCAGGATTAAGCCAAATTATCGAAGGGATTTAGCTTCTTTAGAATTCAATAGTTATGAAAAAATTGTTCGATGTGAGGAGAAGGTGGAAATGGAGTTTGTCGATGATCTGGTGTTCTTTGAACTGATGTGGTAAAATGGGACATAAGGCTCGTAATTTCACTGAAAAAGATCATGGTAATTTTAGGACAAAATCAGATTTATAGTCAGTAAAATGTTTTAAGTGCAATCAAGTGATTCATTATGCAAATGAGTGGCCAATGAAGAACTAAACGGAGGGAAAGAATCTAGACTATAAACAGAAAGTAGTTGTGAAATCCTTTTCAACTACTTTAGTATATATTGGGCTATCATATGAAATAGTATCAAGTACCCAATTAGTTTTTTCAGATTATGCCAATTTTTTGTTTGATTCGGTGTCTACACATTCATTCATTTCTGATCAGTTTTCTATTAAATTGGGAATACTATCTCAACTTATGAATCATAAAGTTATGGTAAAAACACCGGGGGGATTTTGAGAGAAAAATAAATTATAAGAACATTCTTATCCTAGTGTGCAAAAAGAATCTACTTGAAAACATTACTGTTTTCCCTCTAGTAGAGTTTGATGTTATTTTGGGTATGGATTGGCGTTCTATTTATTATGCTAAGATTTATAGTAGAGCTAAAAAGGTGTATTTTTAGAAATATTTTCCGTTTGCGTATAAGAATGAACACTTACTTTTTAAAACATATTAGGAAGCTGAGAAAGTAGTAAAATATGAAAATGAATGTTACCTTTCACATATTGTTGAAAATAAAGGAACTGTTCAGATTAATAATCTGCCTGTGGTAAACGAGTATCTTGATGTTTTTCTTGATGAGTTACATGGTATAATACCTAATCAATAAGTAGAATTTACTGTTGACTTAGTTCTTAATTCTATTCCAATTTCAAAACCCCCTTCTCAAATAGATCAAATTGAACTTTTAGAGTGAAATAACCAATTTCTCGAGTTATTAGATAAAGGTTTCATTCGACCTAGCACATCACCATGGCGTGCTCCTGTCTTGTTGGTCAAAAATAAAGATGGTTCAATGAGACTTTGCATTGATTATAGATCATTGAATAACATCACTATTAAGAACAAGTATCATTTTCCTCATATTGATGATTTGTTTTATCAGCTCTAGAGAGCTCAGTATTTTTTTAAAATTTATTTGAGGTCAGAATACCATCTGATGATAGTAAATGAAGCATACAGTTCAAATACCACATTTTGTACTAGATATTTCCATTATGAATTTGTAGTTATTCATTTTGGGTTAACCAATGTACATGCTGTAATCATGGATCTTATTAATAGAATTTTCCATGTGTTCTTAGATAAATTTTTGGTTGTGTTCATTGATGAAATTTTGGTATATTATAAAAGTAAAGAGGAGCATGAAATTTATTTAAGGGTTGTCTTGAAATCTTTAAAAGAAAATAATCTTTATGGGGAATTCAGTAAGTGTGAGTTTTGGTTACAACAAAATTCTTTCCTTGGTCACATTGTTTCAAAAAAATGGCATAACTGTTGATCTTGCTAAAACAAAAGTTGTTGAAGAATGGCCAAGACCCAAAAATATAACTGATATTCATAGATTTCATGGTTTGGCATGTTATTACCGGAGGTTTGTTGAAAATATTGTACTTTTATCTATCCCAATTATAAATTTAACTTGAAAAGGTTTTAAGTTCATTTGGACAAAATAATGGGATGATTGTTTTCAGAAATTGAAAAGAAAATTGTTGAATTATCTAGTTTTGTCACTACCCTCCAGAAATGGAGAGTTTGTTATCTATTGTGATGATTTGTTGAAGGGACTTGGTTGTGTCCTTATTCATAATGATTAGATAATTGTGTATGCTTCACATCAGTTAAAACCTCATGAGTTAAATTACCCTACACATGATTTGGAATTAGCTGCTGTTGTCTTTGCTTAAAAAATTTGGAGTCATCATCTGTATGGAGTAAAATGTGAAATATATATTGACCAATAAAATTTGAAGTATATATTCACTCCAAAATAATTGAACATGAGATAGAGGATATGGTTGGAATTAATCAATGGTTATGATTACACGATCCATTACCATCGGAGAAAATCAAATAAAGCCATTGATGCTTTGAGTCAAAAAATTAATGCTTCATTAAACATTATACATTTGAAACGAGATTATTTGGTTTTTAATTTGATGAAATTTGGCATAGAAGTTTTTGGTGCAAGAAATTCCTCTATTTTGTTTTAGGTGTCAGTGAAATCATCTCTATCAGAGAGAAATAATAAAGTGCAAAAGGAAGACAATGAGTTGAAAAAAAAAGGTAGAGTTGGTTCAGAATGGTAAGTTTCCTTATTTTAACATTGAAAATGATTATGTGTTCCCTATGAATCACATTTAAAGAATGAGTTGTTATGTGAAGCTCATAGTTCTCCATTTTCAGTTCATTCTGGAAGTACTAAGATGTGTAGAGATATTCAAGATTATTACTAGTGGGATGGAATGAAAAAAGATATTGTTGATTTTATTGTGAAATGTTTGACTTTCCAATAGGTAAAATATGAGTGGTAGTTATCGAAAGGGATGCTTCATTCTTTACCAATTCCATAGTGGAAATGGAAAATTATATCCATGGACTTAATTGTAGGATTACCAATAACATCTTGAGGTAATAATGAAATTTGAGTTATTATTTATTGATTGACTAAATCTCCCCATTTCCATCCTATTCGAGATACTTTTTCTTAACATCAACTCTCTCGGTTGTATGTTAAAGAGATAGTCAGGTTGCACGATGTTCCCCTCTCTATTATATATTATCATGATCCTAGTATTAATTCTAACTTTTTGAAAGTCCATCAGAATTCGTTGGGTGCTGAATTAAATTTTAGTACATCTTTTCATCCTCAATCATATGGGAAGTTAGAACGAACAATTTAGACCTTGGATGAAATGTTACGTGCTGTCTCGACTAATTTCCAGGGAATTTGGGACCAATATCTTTCATTGGTTTAATTTTTCTATAATAACGGTTCTCATTCTAGTATTCACATGGCTCTATTTGAGGCATTATATGGTAAGCAGTTCCAAACTCCATCTTTTTGGGATGAAGTAGGTGAAAGGAAGTTGATTGGACCAGAGTTGGTAGAAGAGATGGAAAAAAAGTTCAGTTGATTCAGAAGAAAATGAGAATAGGTTAGAGCAGGCATAAAGTTATACAGATAACTAGAGGAAGGATCTTTCTTTTGAGGTAGGTGATCATGTCTTTCTCAATGTCTCTCCATTGAAAAGTGTGATGCGTTTTGGTAAGAAGTGAAAGTTGAGTCTGAGGTTTATTGGACCTTATGAAATCCTAGAGAATGTTGGATCAGCTGCGTATAGAGTGGATTTACCTATAAGTCCCTAGACTTAAACATTAATTAATCTTGAGATTTTTCAAGAATACACATTGAGGATCTTTTCAGGTTTATAGTTTTAGATAATTAGATCATAAATCATGTAATACATTCCACATTTCAACAAGGTGGTTACATAAAAGACAGTATTCACTTTTTCCCATCAAAGGAGACATATTTAAAATAAAACATGGATTCTTTCTTGACACTTCCTCGACACTATCATAACATCATGTACATTTCCCTTGACCTATGAAAAACATTTCATAAACTTGGGATAAGCATAAAAAGCTCAGTAAGGGATATAATAAAACGGAAAGAAAACCTTAGTCCATGTATACATAAGAATCATTGAAAACATACTTTACTCATAAACATAAGCACTTTAACATACCTCATGAAATCATAAGGTTTATGAATAACTCATAGAAAACATAAGACATAAATGTAACTTGAGACATTCATAACATTCTTACGTAGGGAGTAACCCTCATGGTTACGTTTGGAATACCCATCACAGTATATTCCCTAAATCTCTTCGGATAAACCTTACTGTTTAACTCATTCACATTACCCAATGCATTGGAGAGCTATAATGGGCTCACCCTCCCATAGTTTATCACGGAACCACCCATATTCATAAACAATTCCCAAGAACCATAACATAATTGTATCACATAAAACATGCATAAAGGAAACATAACATTTCCACATTTCAATAACAAGATATAAAAAACACATTGATATAATAAAAACATTATCAAAACCATTTTCAATACCAAAATAAAATAAAATTAAAACATGTTATTTATTTTTCTTTTAAAAAAAGTTATCGCTTGTAGAGGAAGCTGAAACTCAAATAATGGTCATAGCGGTGGAGAAGTCGTTGTCGCCGCATACGTACGAATAAAACATTCCCTTTTATCCTTTAGTAATATGCTTCATATAAAAAAGATTCCTTTTGAATAAACTTAAAAGTCAAAGGGGTTTATACACTGTATAAAAGAAAGTTGTGTATAAAACAAAATATGCCTCAATGAAAGGAGATTGAGACGAAGTCCCTTACCTCGTGTCTGACTTGACTCGATCGTTCTTTAATCTACTGAATAATAAACTAGAGTTAATTTATACTTTCTTAAGAACCTTTTTCAAGTTCATTATTATTTTATATCACTTATTACCATTTTATGAACATTATGTAATTATTTAAGTTAATAACGGTCCTTTTGTCGATCCTTGGTACTTGAGTCAAAAATAAACTTCTTATAATTACATGTTGTTCATGTGGTAATATATCCATTATATCCAAAATTATATTCATGATTAAGATATCATATATATCATATATATCGAGTATATACATTTATTTATAATATTACATAACATTTAGAGGTAAGAAATGAAATGCACCCTTCATGGAGACGGTAAGTCGTACGTACGCATGAACGCTACTTTCATTTCTATTTCATATTTAATGGGATGAAATCATAATGATATAAAGATATATTATAATTCAAGTATAATATCATATATAATATCCTTAACTCCATCCTTTTTACATCCCACATATGGAATTAACGAATCAAATCACTTTGAGGGGGCGGTAGTCCGCACTTCCTAAAATGAACATATAGTGTTTACCCATAATGGAAACCATAAAGGTATTCTATAAATGAAAAATACAGAAGCATAAGGAAAGAATAAAAATAACATATATAATATATAAATATAGTGACATCTTAATGGCCACCATGAAAGTTGTTAAAATAAGATTGAACAATCATCGTTTCGTGAGGTAGTAATTCGTCACTCATAGAAACAGTATGTTCATTAACCATTAGACGGAGGTGTGTGTAAGTTTAAATAAAATACTTCTCATAACAACATCCTAGTATATTGAATATACTTTTTTTGTTACAAAATAAATGAATAAAAAGAGTTTAGGGGGTTAGAGAAGAAAAATAAAACAAAAGAACATAAGAGAAGACATTGCCTTTAAATCGGGTAACTCCCCTTGGTTTGAACCAAAGGGGTTTCTTGAAGAGCTTTCTACATAAGGTAAGGATTATATGATGAAGATAGGGATGTGGAGAGATAAAATTATCATATTTTGCCCGAGACAATGGCCTGAGAGGTGTCGGTAAGGGGTAGAGGTGGGGGCCTTTTATAAGAGGGAGGAGGGGCACTTTTAGAAAGTCGAGAAATGTTACTTTATTATATAATGAGTTTTTGATTTTAAACGTCCCACAATGATATATTTCAAGTATAAGGTGATAAGAGTTATAAATACACCCATCCAATAGGTTTTTGACGAGTGTAGGTCTTATATTTTACATTATCATTTCTTTTTATTTAAATCGTTCATTAATGAGGTAATCACTGCATCAGCATGGTGTCATAAATAAATTAATTTATTTAATGTATAAAAATTATAAAAATAATTCTATGATGTAGGAAATATTTTTAGATTTACAAGGAATATTTATAGTTTAGTAGATCATTTATGTATAAAAAATTAAATTTTTTTACTTGGGTAATAGATACTTTGATTATACTTTCCTTTTAAAAGACATAAAATGTTAAAGTGTCACTATCACCCAAAAGTGATTCCATGGGGTCCCAATGTTTGGAACAAGGAATCCCATGGTCGGTCATGACATATACAGTAGCATTATGACACATTTTTGGGTCATTTTATGTTATTATTATTTTATTTTATTACCCTTAACTACCCGATTACTAATTAATCACGATAATTAAAGATAATTACTATCGTTACTATTCATAATGTCCAAAAACAAAAGAGTATTAATTACATAATTTGGACATTATGATTCCAAATATGAAATCCATTTTACCAAATTCCAAACACAGAAATTGTAGTAATTAATTTAAAAATAATTCATGTTGCTAAAACAAATAGCGGGTTTTTTAGAAACAATATCTATCAAAATTTTGAAAATTGTTTATGCCCAATTTCAAAGTGAAATTAATTCCAATTACCCCCATTGGATTAAATGGTAAAAATAAGTTTTTTTTACACTTTAAAACCAATTAAAAAGATAATTTATCCATATAATTAAATTAGATGAAAAATTAGTTTTGAAGTAAAATGCAGTATTTTTCACTATTCATTAAAAATTAAACATTGTCTAAAAATACAAAAAAAATCTCCAAAGTAAATTTCAATGCTTCAATTATAAAGAATAAATTTATTTTGAGAAATATATATTATAAAATTTTCAAAATATAGATTTAAAAATGGTTCTCCATCAAAAGGCGGTAAAACAATCTTTTAAAAATATTAGAGAATTCAATGCTTAAGATTGGATTTATTCTCATTTTAAGCCTTTAAAACACTATCGGGTTCATAAATAGACATAGATATGAAAATCCATAATTCTTTAATTACTTGGGATGTTACATCCTTCCCCTTTTAGAAAATTTCATCCCCACAATTTATTTACTTATTGAATAAGTGGGGGTATTTATCCCTCATTGCATTTTCAGATTCCCATATTGCCTCTTCAGTCATGTGGTTTTTTCACAAAACCTTTACTTAATGAATCACCTTATTCCACAATACTTGCTCCCTGTGGTCAAGAATCTAGACCCTTTGTTCCTCATAAGATTGGTTCTCTTCCAGCTAAACTACATCTAGACTCAAAACATGAGATGGATATGGCATGTACATCCTTAACATTGAAACATGAAAAACATTGTGTACCTAAGATAAACTCGGAGGTAAAGAGACTTGGTATGCAACTGATCCAACTCTCTCCAGAATTTCATATGGCCCAATGAACCTTGGACTCAGCTTTCCATTCATACCAAATCGCATCACACTTTTCCATGGTGAAACTTTGAGAAACACATTATCACCTATCTCAAAAGAGAGATCCTTCCTCCTGTTGTCCGCATTACTTTTCTGCCTGCTCTGGGTTGTTCCCAGGTGTTTCTGTATCAGCTGAACTTTTTCTACCAACTATTCTACCAATTCTGGTATCATCAACTTCCTTTCACCAAATTTATCTAAAAAAGATGAAGTTCAACATCGCTTCCCATATAATGCCTCAAATGGTTCCATCTGTATACTGGAATGAAAACTGTTATTATAAGAAAACTAAACCAAAGAAATATGTTGGTCCTAACTTCCCTGATAATCAATCAAACAAGCACGTAGCATATCCTCCAATGTCTGAATTGTTTGTTCTGACTTCCCATCTGATTGAGGATGAAAATCTATACTAAAATTTAATTCAGTGCCCAATGACTTCTGAAGGACTTTCCAAAAGTTAGAAGTAAACCTGGGATCACGAACAGATAAAATGGGGAGGGGAACTCTATGTAACCTGAATATCTATTTAATATACAAATGATAAAGTTGATCTAGGGAGAAAGTGTCTCGTATAGCAGGGAAATGAGAAGATTTAGTCAAGCAATTAACAATAACTCAGATTGTATTATTACCTCAAGGTGTCTTTCGAAATTCCACAACAAAGTCCATGGATATATTCTCCCATTTCCACTCTGGTACTGGTAAAGGCTGAAGAATCCATTTCGGTAACTGCCGCTCTGCTTTAACCTGTTGACAAGTCAAACACTTCATAGTAAAATTAGTAATATCTATTTTTATTTCATCCCACCAGTAATACTCTCGAAGATCTCTCTACATCTTAGTACTGTCTGGATGAACTGAAAACGGAGAACAATGAGCTTCACATAACAACTATGAATTCAACTTTGAATCACAATTCACACACAATCTCTTCCCAAATCTCAAAACACAATCATTATCAATGTTGAATTAAGGTAACATACCCTACTGAACCAGCTCTACCTTTTTTCGTTAACTCACTATCTTTCTTCTAAGCTTGCTTAATTCTTTCTGATGGAGATGATCTCACTGACACCTAAAACAAAAAAGAAGAACATTCTTTTCCAACAACTTCTATGCCAAGGTTTAACAAATCCTTAACCAAAGGATCACATTCCAAAAGTAACTTGGTAAATGAAGCATTACTTTTTCAACTCAAAGAATCAGCCACTTTATTTTCTTTTCCCGGATGGTAATGAATTGTATAATCATAATCGTTGATTAATTCTAGCCATCTCCACAGTCTTATGTTCAATTATTTTTGAGTTAATATAAACTTTAAACTTTTTTTCTCAGTATATATTTCATACATTACACCATAAAAATGATGCCTCCAAATTTTTAAAGTGAAAACAACACTAAATAATTCCAAATCATGTGTAGGGTAATTTACCTCATGAGTTTTCAACTGACATGAAGCATAAGCAATTACCAGATCATTCTGTGTTAGGATGAAACCAAGTCCTTTCAATGGAGTATCACTATAGATAACAAACTCACCATTCCTGGAAGGTAGTGCCAAAACTGGAGCATTCAACAATATTCTTTTCAATTCCTGAAAACAATCATCACATTCTTTTGTCCTGATAAACTTAACACCCTTCCTAGTTAGCTTAGTCATTGCACTAGATAACCGTGAAATTGTTTTTAACAAACCATCGGTAATAGCCTTCAAAAACAAGAAAACTAAGAATCTTAGTTACATTTGTGGGTCTTGGCCATTTTTCAACAACCTTTGTTTTTTCCGGATCAACAGTTATTCCATCCTTAGAAATAATTTGACCAAGGAATGAAATTTGTTGCAACCAAAACTCACACTTTCTTAATTTCCCATACAATCTCTATTATTTTAAGGTTTGAAAAATAACCCTTAAATGACTTTCATGCTCCTCTTTACTTTTAGAAAACATGAAAATATCATCAATAAAAACAACCACAAACTTATCCAAGAACTCATGGAAAATTCTATTCATAAGTTCCATGAATACAAAGGTGAATTGGTTAACCCAAAAGGCATTACATCAAATTCATAATGGCCATATCTTGTATGAAACACAGTCTTCGGAATATCTGTTTTCTTTACCTTCAACTGATGGTACCCCAATCTCAGGTCAATCTTTGAAAAATACTGAGCTCCCTGGAGCTGATCAAAAAAATTATCAATATGAGGAAAAGGATATTTTTTCTTAATAGTGATGTTATTCAAGGCTTTATAATCAATGAAATGTCTCATAGAACCATCTTTATTTTTAATAAATAAGACTGGATCACCCCATAGTGTTGTTCTAGGTCGAATGAAACCTTTCTCTACTAAATTTTGCAATTTCTCCTTCAACTCTAAAAGTTCAATTTGAGCCATTCAATTAGGGGGTTTTGAAATTGGCTTAGCATCAGGAACAAAGTCAATAGTAAATTCAACTTCCCGATCTAGTATTATTCCAGGATACTCATCAAGAAAAACATCAGGATAATCATTTACCACTGGCACATCATTAATCTGAACAGTTACTTTGTTTTCAACAATATGTGCAAGGTAACATTCATTTCCATCTTTTACAAGTTTCTCAGCCTCTTGATATGTTATCAACAGTAAGGGTTCATTCTTGTACACAAACTGAAAGTCTTTTGGAAAATAAACTTCTTTAGCTCTACAATAAATCTTAGCATGGTAAACAGAGAGCCAATCTATACCCAGGATAACATCAAAATCTACTAGAGGTAAAACAATAAGGTTTTCAAGTAGGTTCTTTCCACGAATAAGGATAGGAAGATTCTTATAAATTCTTCTTTTCTCAACATTTTCCCAGGGTGTTTTTACCAAAAGTTCAGGAGTCGTTTCTTGAGATGGAATTCCCAATTTACTAGAAACTTCTTCAGAGATGAAAGAATGTGTAGACCCTGAATCAAATAACACATTGACATAATCTACATAAACAAACAAAGTAACTGATATCACTTCATTTGAGGGCCCAACATTTGCTGAAGTAGTTGCAAAGGATTTCACCACACCCTCCTACTTTTAGTCTGACTCCTTCCCATCATTTGAACTCTTTGTCAAACACTCTTTTGCATAATGACCCATCTCATTGCACTTGAAACATTTCACTAATTTTAAATCAAATTTGGTCTTACCATCACCCTGATCTTTTTCAGTGCAATCATGAGCCTTATGTCCCATCTAACCACATCAGTAGAACTTTACAAAATTCAAAATACATTCCCCAGCATGATTTTTACCACATTTATCACAAATTGAAAACATAGTTTTCTTACCATCCGACCTTTTTGACGGATTCTTACCTTTCTCATGCCACCTCGGTCTCTTCTTCTATTGGTTGTTATAGAACACTTGATCATCGGAAAACTCCATTCCCACATTCTCATCCCATCGAAAAAGATTTTAATAACTCTTGAACTCATGAGAAGCTAAATCCCTACGATATTTTTGATTTAATCCGGAGTAAAAAACAATTGATTTTACTATCAAGGACTCGGATAAAATTTAGATCATACCTAGCCAATTGAGTGATCCTTTCTTCATAAGCATCCACTGATTCGTCCTCTTTCCTCAATTCAAAGAATTGTTTTTCCATCCTATGAAGAATATCCTTAGGAAAATATTTCTCCAGAAACATACCTTTGAATTCGTCCCAGACAAGAGCATCAATCTCATATGCGTCCCTGATATTTTTAACCATTTACCACCAATGATCTGCTTCACCCTCCAAATGGTAAACAACAAGAAAATCCTTTTGACTATCTAAACCCCACATGACATCAAAAATCATATTCAATTCTTTAATCCACCCTTCAGCTAGCACAAGATCAGATGATCCTATGAATGATGGGGGATGTTGCCTTATTAAATGTTCCACCAATGACATGTTCCTCTACGGTTGATCTGGCTGATCTTGTGCGTGGATAAAACCACCATTTATCGCTTGAGTCAACTGCACCATTTCTAAAAAAATCCGTTCAGTTCCAATTCCGACCATCTTAGGATTCTGATTCGGAAGGTAATCTCCTTCTCTATGCCTTTCTAGCACTGCTTCCATGTTTCCTCTGTGAAAAACCATTCTGAACAAACGTGTCTTAGATGAAGCAACATGGTAATCTTCAAATGATATATCATTTAAATTTGACCATAAACAAATATTTTTGGATAATAATTTAAGAGAATTATAACTTCTAAATTTATCTAAACCTCCCTTTTATACCAAATATAAGGACCTAGCCTTAAACATTACTTAATATTGAGTTATTTCAAGAATACACATTGAGTATCTTTTCAGGTTTAGAGTTTTTGAGAATTAGATCATAAATCATGCATTACATTCCACATTTCAACAAGATGGTTACATAAAAGATGGTATTAATTTTTCCCATCAAAGGAGACATATTTAAAATAAAACATGGATTCTTTCATGACACTTCCTTGACGCTATCATCACATCATGTACTTTTCCCGTGACCTGTGAAAAACATTTCAATAACATGGGATGAGCATAAAAAGCTCAGCAAGGGATATAAAAAAATGGAAAGAAAACCTTAGTCCATGTATACATAAGAATCATTAAAAACATACTTTATTCATAAACATAAGCACTTTAACAGACATCATGAAATCATAAAGTTTATGAATAAATCATAGAAAACATAATACATAAAGGTAACTTGAGGCATTCATAACATTATTCCATAGGGAGAAACCCTTATGGTTACGTTTGGAACACCCATCACAGTATATTCCCTAAATCTCTTCGGAGAAACCTTAGAGTTTAACTCCTTCGCATTACCCAATGAATTGGAGAGCTATCACGGGCTCACCTTCCTTTAGTTTATCACAGAACCACCCGTCTTCATAAACAATTCCCAATAACCATAACATAATAGTATCACATAAAACATGCATAAAAAAACATAACATTTCCAGATTTCAATCACAAGATATCCAAAACACATTGATATAATCAAAACATTATCAAAACCATTCTCAATACAAAATAAATGAAAAGAAAAACATTGTATTTATTTTTAATTAAAAAAAATTTATGGCTTGTAGAGGAAGCCGAAACTCAAATAATGGTCACGGCGTCGGAGAAGTCTTTGGCGCCGCATACGTATGAAAAAAACATCCTCTTTTGACGTTTAGTAAAACGATTCATATAAAAAGGATTCCTTTTGAATAAACATAAAATTAAAATGGGTTTATAGACCATATAAAAGAAAGTTCTATATAAAACAAAATATGCCTCAATGAAAGGAGATTGAGACGAAGTCCCTTACCTCGTGTCCGACTTGACTCGATCGTTCTTTAATCTTCTGAATAATAAACTATAGTTAATTTCTACTTTCTTAAGAACCTTTTTCAAGTTAATTATTATTTTATATCACATAATACCATGTTATGAACATTATGTAATCATTTAAGTTAATAACGTTCCTTTTGTCGATCCTTGGTACTTTAGTCAAAAATAAACATCTAATAATTACAAGTTGTGTATGTGGTAATATATCCATTATATACAGAATTATATTCATGGTGTAGATATAATATATATCATATATATCCTGTATATACATTCATTTATAATATTACATAACATTTATAAGTAAGAAATGAAATGCACCGTTCATGGAGACGGTAATCCGTACGTACGCATGAACGCTACTTACATTTCTCTTTCGTATTTAATGGATTGAAATCATAATGATATAAAGGTATATTATAATTCTAGTATAATATCATATATAACATCTGTTGGAACCAGGTTCTTCAAATCATGATTTGGTGTATGGTTTGTGTTTGTTGTCAATCCTCAGTGGAAGTTCAGGGTGTGTACCAACAAAGCGATCATACTGTTCAAGCAGAAAACAGTAGTGAAGGTGGCGCTATTTCCCAGTGTTTGCCAAATTTTTGGGCCTAAAAATCGGCCAATAAAGTAAAGTGTTTTTGGCAAAGGTACTTGCACGCTGTGCTCTTGGAGGATAAAAGACTTGCGCGCCATATGTTTTTGAGGATCAGAACATCAAAATTTGGCTAAGGAAAGAAGGTCGCGCAAGTGTTGGTTGGGTCGCGCAAGTGAGTTGCGCGACAGAGTTTATTGAAGACAAGACTTGCGCGCCGTCGAGGGACTTGCGCGCCGCCGCGCAGGGGGTCCAGTTTTCCTATAAATACTGGACCACCCCTCCTCATTTGGAACAGAGTTCAAGGCCGAGAGTTTGTTCGAGCTCTCGTCGCGCAGGTGGTTGAGTCGCGCAGGTGGTTGTTTTGTCGTGCAAGTATAGCTTGCGCGCCGGTTTTTGGCTGTGCGCCCAAGGTGGTTTGGAAGAGAAAGGAAGTGGACCGCGCAAGATTGTAGTTGGGGAAGGAAGATTCGTGCATGTGTGTTGATGACACTTGCGCGCCAGTTTGTACTTGCGCGCCGTAGTGGGACTTGCGCGACTGTCTTGGAGAAGTGCGCCTGGTTTTGATGAAGCCCACCGGCGTGTTTGGAGCTGCACGAAAGCCGAGAGACTACTCGGTACATTCGAGGAAAAGTGATATTCTTCTTCTGGTGAGAAGCGGACTTCAATAGAGCATCTACATACAACAAAGGATGCACTCTTATGCAAATGAAGAAGAGACCCTCACGTCTATAAACTGATTGGGACTTCACCAACGGCAGTGAGCCAGGGGGAGTCAACGGGAGTGACCCGAGGGAAGTAGTGAGCTATCCCTGAACCTTTGTAAAGGCAGTGAGCCTGGGACAGAGCGACTGTACCCGAACTTTTGTAATCTAAAGCTATTGAAGCATAGTGGATTTTGGTACGACCGAAAACCTGTCGCCGTATGCTCCTTGGACGTAGCCCTTAGTGGTGAACCAAGTAAAAATGGCTGTCTTCTCTGTGCTTGTGAATGTCTTCTTTCTGATCATAATCTTCATACAAGTTCAACAAGTTCCTACCAACGTGGGAACAAGATCCATCACATTAAAAGAAAAAGTGGTCACCCTGATTCACCCCTCCCCTCTCAGGGTGTCCCGGGGTCCTTCAACATCATTAACTTTATCCTTTATACATCCCACATATTCCATTAACAAATCAAATCACTTTGAGGGGGCGGTAGTCCGCACTTCCTAAAATGAAGATATCGTGTTTACCCATAATGGAAACCATAATGGTATGCCATAAATTAAAAATACAGAAGAAAAAAGAAATAATTAACATAATATATATCATATATAAATATAGTGAAATCTTAATGGCCACAATGAAATTTGTTAAAAGAATATTGAACAATCATCGTTTCGTGAGGCAGCAATTCGCCACTCACAGAAACAGTATGTTCTTTAACCATTAGACGGAGGTGTGTGTAAGTGTAAATCAAATCCTTCTCATAAAAACATCCTAGTATATTGAAGATATTATTTTTGTTACAAAAGAAAGTAATAAAAGAGTTTAGGGGTTGGAGAAGAAAAATAAAACAAAAGAACATAAGATAAGACATTACCTTTAAATCAGGTAACTCCCCTTGGTTTGAACCAAAAATGGTTTCTTGAAGAGCTTTCTGCCTATGGTAAGGCTTCTATGATGAAGATATGGATGTGGAGAGATAAAATGAGCAGATTTTGGCCGAGCCAATGGCTTGAGAGGTGTGGGTAAGGGGGTAGAGGTGGGGGCATTTATAAGAGGGAGGAGGGGAACTCTTGGAATGTCAAGAAATGTTACTTTATTATATAATGAGTTTCGGATTTTAAATGTCCCACAATGATATATTTCGAGTATAAGGTGATACGGGTTTGAAATCCACCCATCCAATAGGTTTTTGACACATTTAAGTCATAGATTTTACATTAAAGATTCTTTTTATTTAAATCGTTCATTAATGAGATAATCGCTGCATCATCTTGGTGTCATAAATAAATTAATTTTTTTAATGTCTAAAAATTATAAAATAATATGATTTTGGAAATATTTTTTTCTTTAAAATTACTTTTTATAGTCTAATATACCATTTATGTAGGCAAAATTAAAATTGTTTTACTTGCGTGATACATACTTTGTTTATACTTTCCTTTTAAAAAACATAAAATGATAAAGTGTCACTATCACCCAAAAGTGATTCCATGGGGTCCCAAAGTTTGGAACAAAGCAACTCATGGTCTTCCATGACACATCCAGTAGAATTAAGACACATGTTGGGGTCATTTTATAGTATTATGATATTATTTTGTTACCCATAACTACCCGATTACTAATTAATCACAATAATTAAAGTTAATTACCATCGTTACTATTCAGAATGTCCAAAAACAAAAGATTCTTAATTACATAATTTGGACCTTCTGATTCCTAATATTGAATCCATTTTACAAAATTCTTGACCCAGAAATATTAGTAATTAATTTAAAAATAATTCATGTTGCTAAAACAAATAGCGGGTTTTTTAGAAACAATATCTATCAAAAGTTTGACAATTGTTTATATCGAATTTCAAAGTGAAATTAATTCCAATTAACACCATTGTATTAAATGGTAAAAATATATTCTATTTACACATTAAAACAAATTAAAAAGATAATCTATCCATATAATTAAATTACATGAAAAAGCAGTTTTGAAGTAAAATGCAGTATGTTTCACTATTCATTAAAAAATGAACATTGTTAGAAAAATACCAAAAAATTTTCCAAAGTAATTTTCAAATACCTGATTCTAAAGATTAAGTTTATTTTAAAAAATAGAGATTATAAAATTTTCAAAAGATATATTTAAAAATGGTTCTCCATCAAAAAGAGGCAAAACAATCATTTAAAATATTAGAGAATTCAATGCTTAAGATTGGATTTATTCTCATTTTAAGACTTTAAAATACTATCTAATTCCTAAATATACATAGATATAAAAATCAATAATTCATTACTTACTTGGGATGTTACATTACCTCCATTTTTATCTGAGGTACACAATTTTTTTTCATTATTCAATGTTAAAAAAGTATATTCCAGATCCATCTCATGTTTTGAGCCCAGAGGTAGTTTAGTTGGAAGAGAATATCTCTTATGAGGAATAACTAGTCTAGATTCTTGACCAAAGAGAGAAAGTGTTTCAAAATAAATTAATTATTTGGGTAAAGGTTTTGTGGAAAACATATATGGTTTAAGAGGCAACATGGGAATCTGAAAATGCTATGAGGGATAAAAACCCCGGCTTATTTGATAAGAGAATAGAATTGTGGGGATGCAATTCCCAAAATGGGTGAAGGATGTAACATCCCGGGTAAATAAATAAAATAAAATTTTAATATTTATTAATATTTTTGAATTAAATATAAATTTTACTTTAAAGGGGATTCTATGTTCGATGTCGTACCTGATACCCAACATCAGATTTCTTTGAAATGTTATGTTGCACACAACATTGGGTCATATGGAAAAATAATGATATAATATTATTTTAAATAGTAGTTAACACCTACTAGTTGTATTGGAGGGAATGGATAGAACTAACTACAATATTAATATATATTTTTGTTAAATGTTTTTACATTTTTTCAATATATTTAGAGGCTTAAAATAATATAGAATCTGATTTTCAGCCTGAATACTCTAATATTAATTAAAAGGTCGATTTACCGCCTTTTGATAGAGAACCCTCTTTAAATATAATTTTGGTCACTTTTATATTTTGTATTTGAAAAAAAAAGTCTTCTTTATAATTGGGACATCAAAATTTACTTTGGGTCAATTTTTGGTATTTTTCTGATAACATTCATTTTTTAATTTGTGGTGACAAATACTGTATTTTAATTCAAAACTACCTTTTAATATAATTTATTTATAAGATTATATTATCTATTTAATTGATTTTAAAGTGTAATTATATCATTATTTTACTATTTAATTCAATTTTGGTCATTGTAATTAATTTTATTTTTAAAATTGGACATAAATAAGTGTCAATCTTTTGATAGTTATTTTTTAAAAAAAACACGCTTTTTGTTTTGATAGTGGGAATTATTTTTAATTTAATATATTCCACTTCTATGTTTTAAATTTTTAAAAATGGATTCCATATTTGGAATAAAGAGATACAAATTGTGTAAATAGGAAACTTTTATTTTTAGACATTAAGAATATTTACTTCAGTAAATATTTTATTTACCATTTTTAAAAGGTAAATCAGGTAAATAAGGGTAAAAAATAATACTATAATAATATTAAATTACCCTAACATGTGTCCTAATATTAATGGTTGATACCGTTCTGACCATGGACATCTTTTGGTCTATCTTAGGACCCCATAGAGCCACTTGGGAGTGATAATGACACTTTATATTAATTAATTTAAAATAAAGAAAAAAATGACTTTAACATATATCTTTTAGTAAATCATTTCTTACATGGGGTTATATAAGTAATATCATCTATTATAAATATTCATTTGAAATATAAAAAAATTTCCTACAACGGGATATTTGTTTTTTATAATTTATAGACATCAAATAAATAAAAATATTTATGACACAATAATGATGTAGTGTTTACCTCATTAATGAATTATTTAAATAAATAAGATTATAAAGATTAAAACAATATCCAAAACCTATCCAATTAATATTTTATGATTTTATTTCAAACATGAGTCCTCTAATATTTTACATTAATAATTTTGGGACCTTTAGAAACCGAAAATCAATCTATAATAAAATCAAATGTTTTATCATTCCTAAAGAGCCCCTCTTCCCCCTTATAAAAAGCCCCCAATTCAAACCCATTCCTCACACTTCTGAGGCCCCTTGGCTGATCCAACCTCTACCCCATTAATCTCCCAAAATCCCTCTCCTCCTCTTATAATCCTTACCATAGGAATAAAGCAATAAAATTAAACCATTTGGTTCAAACCAAAAGGAGATACCCGATTTAAAGGTAACTTCTTCCCTTAAGTTCTTTTGTTTTATTTTATTACTCAAATACCTTAAACACTTTTTATTAATTTATTTTATAAAAACACTTGTATTCTCAGTATAATATGTTATTGTATTTGAATTATTTGAACTACACTTACACACACCTCCATGTAATGGGTAAAGAACATACTGTTTCTGTGGACGGCAAACTACTCCCTAACGAAACGATGGTTGTTCAATCTTCTCATACCACCACTTATGGTGGCCATTAATATATAACTATATTTATAAGTGATATATATTATATTTATATCATTTATATGCTTAAATATTTTTCATTTATATAATACCTTTATGGTTTCTATAGTTGGTAAATATGATAATTTCATTTGAGGATGTGCGAACTATCACCCCCTCAAAGTGATATAACTCGTTCATTCCATATGTGGAACGTTTAAAGAATAGAGTTAATGAAATTATATATGATATTATACTGGAATTATAATATATCTATTTATAATTATGTTTTTCTTCCATTAAATATGAAATATAAATGAATGTGGCGTTCATCCATACGCACGAGTTACCGTCTCCATGAACTGTGTATTTCATTTCTTATCTCCAAATGTTATGTACTATTATAAATACATATATACAATGGATATATAGGATATATATAATATCTAAATCATAAATATAATTTTTTAGATAATGGAATATCGACCATGTGGATAATTTATTATTACAATAAGTTCATTTTTAACTCAAGTTACGAACATCGACAAAATGACCAATATGAACTCAAATAATTACGTAATTGTTATAGTAGGGTAATAATTGATATAAAATGAATAATAAAAATTAAAAAGGTTCTTAAGAATGTATAAATTAACTATATTTTATTATTCAGGAGACTAAAGAATGATCAATTCAAGTCAGACACGAGGTAAGGGACTTCGTCTCAATCTCCTTTCATTGAGGAATATTTTATTTTATACACAAATTTCTTTTATACGTTGAATAATCACCATTGACATTTCATTTCATTCAAACGGAATATTTTTTCTATGAGGTGTTTTACTAAATTAAAAAATGGAATTTTCTTTTTAACATAAGCGGTCACATTGACCTTTTCGGCCGCCATGTTTATTATTCGATCTCTGGCTACCTTAACAAGCCGAAATGTTTTTAAAAGGAACAAAAATACCATATAGTCTTTTACATATTGTTGTATTGAACATTGTTTTGATAATGGATTTGTTATGTAAATATATTTAAATGATATATTATGATAGAAATGTGGAAATTTTATCATTCCTTCATATTTGTTTTATGTGTTATGAATATATTATGGTTCTTGGTAATTGTTACGTATACGGGTGGTTCCATGATAAAACAAGGGTGGGTGAGCCTGAGATAGCTATCCAATTCATTGGGTAACATGATGGAGGAAAACATGAATGTTTCTCCTATGATATTTAGGGAATATACTGTGAAGGGTATTCTAAATTTATCTCCCGATATAGCAGTGAAAGATACAATGTAAGTATGTTATGTATGCCACAATTTACCTTTATGATTTTGATTTATATGTGTATTTCATAGATCTTATGATTTTATGAGTTATGTTAAAGAGCTTATGTTATGTATGTATTGATGATATAATGTTTTTATTATTTTTTTTATAACCCTTACTGATCTTTTTATGCTCATCCCAAGTTTTTGAAATGTTTTTCATAGGACTTAAAGATGAATAGGGTCAATAATGGGATCAAGGGAAAGTCATGATGTCTACAACATGGAACTAGACATGAATCTTTTTTTCAAGAGTTTTTATTTTATGAAAAAAATGGAAGCTGAGTATAATTTTCTCCTTTGTAATTTTTTAGATGTAATGTAATAGTTATGGCCTAATTCTATAAAACTCTAAACCTGAAAAGATCCTCAATGTGAGTTATTCATTTAATTCAAGATTATGTAATGTTTTAAGGTCATGTCCTTATACTTAACCACACCTCTCAAACAAATTTGGTTGACCATTATCTTAAAAAATAAATCCTCAACATCACTCCCCTAATCCTGGAGGTCTCTCATTGGTCAGGAATCAATCCAAGTAGTCCTTTTTGTACAAACCAAAATTAGTAACCCAATTAATAGGTAACAAACTTCCTCAAGTTCTTTTGTTTTATTTATATTAGCATACCCATAAAATATTATTATTATATTCTTATAAAAGAACACCATTATCATAAATATACATGGATGTTTTTATTTTAATGGTTTGACCTATACTTACACACACTTCTATCTAATGGGTAATGAACATATTGTTTTTTGTGTATGGAAAACTACTACCTTACAAAACAATGATTATTCATTCATCCATTACCACCTATCATGGTAGCCATTATTATGGAAAAAATAATTATATATGATATATATTAAATTTATTATATATTTATTCTTATTTAATTTTTTTATAACACATACCTCTATACATTCGACTTTTCATAAATATGATCACATCTCTTGTGGAAGTGTGGACTACCGTCCCCTCAATGAAAAGTAATTCATTCACACTATATATAGAACATATTATGGGTAATTATAATAAATATAAATTAAATATATTACATAAATATAGTAATTTAATTATAATATTCATGTATATATATATCATTCACTTTTTTTCTTTTAAAATAAGACCACGAAATGGAAGTAGTGTTCATGTGTACGTAAGGCTTGCCGTATACATGAATGGTGTTTCCATTTCTTATATCAAAATATTTTTAATTTATTCTAGATAAGTATATAATGAATATATATAATATTCAATTCATATTTTACATTATATAGATTATGTAACAATGTTATATTTAATAATAAGAACAAATGACAAGTCAAAACATACTCGACAAACTAGGCAATTAACTTCCAAAATAGTTAAAATAATGAAAGGTTACTATAAAATGGGTAATAATATATTATAAGAGGATAATAAATGATATAATAATTATTAATATGTTTCTTTTATAATTTTTTAAAATGTTTTAACCCCTTATGAAATATTTTAAAGTATTTTACCCAAAACGAAACTCAATGTAAGGGATTCTCATCTCACTTTGTACATCTATGAGATAAATGTCTTATTTACCATATAAATCATTGGGGAGGTGTATACACTGACTCAATGGTTATATTATATCATTAACCATTTTATTTTTATCATATATTAAAATTTAATATAATATTATTCCTTAATGATTTTCGTGATTTAAAAATTTTCAAAGTGGTATGGGACACTTTGGAATGTTTACAGATTGTTTGACTCAATAATAAATTTAATGATCTTTCAATGGTATTTAAATTTCAGAAAATTTTATGACCATTATTCAATAAAAACATTAATTTTTCTCTCCTCTGGTAATTAATTAACTTTTTCAAGTATTAGTAAAAAATTTACACTCTTTGGTACTCAGTATGGTTTAGAAAAATGCATTTCAAAAAACTTGACTTTATTCCTCTCTTATTCAAAGAACCAAATTTATTCTAAAATCCATGATTTTTAAATACTTTTTCAAAAAAATGATTTTTTAAATACATTTTTACGCTTTTTTATTTAACCAATATTTTCAAAATAATATTTCTTTCTCTTTCTAGACAATGTGTTTTTTCTATCCATTAATAGTGAAGAAGGAATGTTCTTTTTACCTCATATGGCTTGTACAGATTTTCCTATCATCATTTCATTGAATATTCCTTTAAATTTCTAAAAGGATACTTTTTAAGGAAAATAATTTCGAAATTTATTTTCAAATAAATTTTTTTTAAAATTTTTTTATAAACTAAAATATATTTTCCTCAAGAATGATTTTAAAAGAAATTATATTCATCCACAACAACAACCCTTTATTTTTACTCCACATAGGATTATTTTATCGATACAAATTATTATTCTTCCTATAGATGGTTTATTATTGATTTGGAAAAGGATAGTATTCACATTTACTTCCTTGAATAATTTGTTATTCCCATTGAAATATTCGATTTCATATGATCGTTGAACATTTAATTTTCCCGAAATTATCTATTTCATTCATCGTAGATATTACTATTTCCTAAACTATGTATAATTTTTTATATGGTGTATACTTAGAAATTTATTTGATTATTTGGGGAAATATTGATAATTTCATACTCATTATTCAATATGGATATCTGAAAAGTCATGTTATTCATTTGGATTATTCGATATGATGAATGTTATGGGATGGAAATGATAGGTGGATCCCAAAAATTATATATCTCTTCAACGCATCGACCGGTTCTCATGAGACAAATTAGATGAAAAAATTAAAATAGTTTAAACCATTTTGTGAAATGTTTTGATAGTAATTGGTTTCTATGTGCCTGAGACATGACATACAAAAATTAGGAATTTCCCACATTTAGTTTTAGTCATTATCCATCCATGAAATTTTGCGTCGACATATCTATGGATACAATTCATTTTCAGTTAATTTATCAAATGGAATGTAATTTAATATCTTACCTTTCCATAGGTTTTTTTCCTTATCTAGTTATTTGAAAGGATTTTGTTTCTATTTATTATCGTTCTAACTTTTTTATCCACTTCCCTCTAAATTTATTTATTTTATGGCATGTGAGTTCAGTTATTTATCATGTCATAATTATTATTATAATTGATTCATTATTTCTTTCACTACATTTTTCTTTTACCAATCATATGGGATTACGCATATTATTTTTCATTTCCATGGAATCCGAGAAGTGTATTATGAAAGATATGAAGTAATTAACTAGATGGAATAATGTAATTCTCAATGTTGATTATTTATAAAGAAGAAGAAAAATATGTAGTAATTACTTTATTCTTTTCTCATTTATTTTACTGGGTTACAAATACTACTAAACTCTTGTTTCTATGCAATTTTATTCCTTGTAATCATGACAATGTAATTAGTAGCAGACACTAGATCTCGGATTATGGGGTTAGGTCGCTACAGTTGGTATCAAAGGAAGTTTTCTAGAAAACCTTGAGAACTATATTTAGGAAAACATATGTTATAGAACATAACCCTAAGGTATAATTTGAGGATAAGTATATAATAAAATTCTATAATTTTGGTAAGGAAGAGATTATGTGGGTATTTCTAGAAATACATCCCTATATGGATACTACAAATGGATGTTGTTCTTGAATGGACATACCTATGAGTAATAAGATGGACTAGGTGTTCTGTTCCTGACTCGTGGTAACCTGGTACACAACAATGGGCCTTACTATGCACCTTTTTTGAAACTCCTGGGTAATTTTATTTGGATTATTAAAATTTTATTTTCTATTCAGGATTCGAATAGATAATGAACATGAAATATCTATGTAATAATTAAATTTTTTTAGATTGAATATAAGGTGTCATGATTTATAAATACAACAGAAGATACTATGGTTAATCCTTTGACAAAGGAAGGACCAATTTTGATGAAGTATTTTTGGAATTCAATAATTAAATTTTATAAGTATATTACCATGGTATTTTGGATATAAGAATCTGGAAAGTCTATATAATATTCTTGATTTTAGAAGTATCTGTTTTAGAGGAAAATATTATTTTAGGAATAAGAAAATTTCATCCATATATATATATATACATAATTTTAAATGTATGGATAACCATTTGTGTTAATATTATTAGTAATGACATTTTACTAATTGTTAAATAATATTATGACAATTTATAAAAAAATAGTTGTATAGAAAACCTTAGTAAAGAGTATATTTAATGATTAAATTTCAATGATGTTTACAAGATTTATTTTTTAAATTATATTAATATGGTTTCAAAAAATAAAACTTTTAATCCAAGTGAAAAGTAATCAAATCTGGAAAGGTTTCTGGTCTTGAACCCGTGACTGAAGGACAGCAAGGGTTTAGGGCTAACCACTAACCAATGCGATGTCCTGGTTAATTTTTCATTCTTTGTAGTTAGACAATTTGACGAATAAATGTTAATGATGAACTAGTAGTATCACTTTTTAGGAATAAATATTATTATATTAAAAATATTGGTTTTTAAATATATTTAAGGAAAAATAGTTATACTAGTCATTATTTTTTAGGCCTTAAGATCCTTTAAAACTTTATTTTAGTGCTTCAGGAAAAAAAAATATTGTTAATTAATTTATGGGAGTAAAAATATGAATTATAATTTGATCAAAGAAAACCCATGAGATAAAATTTTTCTCTTGTAATTGAAATGTATCATGAAATTTTATTTCCTTGTATTCATAGGCATTAAAATAATCACTCAACATTAGCAAAATGATAAAACAAAATGTGTCACCATAATACCTTAATTTTTGTTGAATCGATGGTCGGATAAATCATCACTAATTTATGGATTTGATGCCCTCAAATTTTAATTAATCATTCACTTGTTTGTGATTAATGACCTCAATCGATCCATATAAATATCTATCATTTTCCTCTAGGTGTGTATCTCTACTTTCCATTGATATTCTCCTACTTAGAGACCTAGTTACGTGGTAGTCCATGTGACTGTTGTACTTCATATTCTCTCATTTCTAGAGGATGTTTTAAAAACCCTTATCATAATGTGTGATTTCAACATAGGATATATCATACAATATATCATACAGTATATCACCAATATCGAGTTTAAATTGTGACGATGAAATTTAATTAAGGTGGGGAGAATACAACACCCCAAAATTCTAAAGTACAAATTTGTATCTGATAGCGTGTATGACCCACATCACCAAGCACGCAAGGGAATATAATAACCCAAAAATATAATATATATTTTCTATTTTAAATAAATTCAATACATGATATATCTTGTAATGAATGTAACACTATGTTACCTTGCGTTACACGTAATTGTGACTTTCCTCGACAACTTGCATTATACGAAAGACTGAGTTTCACCAAATAAGGATATATTATTAAAATATTATTATTTAATATAATAATATATAAATTCGATTTTATGAATATTATTAACTAAATTATAAAAATATATGGTTTATATAAATATAAAATGAATCCATGTGTTACAAATTAATGAGAAACCAAAATAATAACCAATTATATAAAAAGAGAAATATTTTTATTTTTATGCTTCGAAATGATTATTATCTTAATAAATATATTTAATTAAAGTTAGTTATTTATGTATATAAAATATATATGTTATATATTAAATTAAATATTTTTTAAATTCATCCATTAGATTTCATATGAATAAGATAAGAACAAACACTAATTTACTCATAAAAACTGTATTTTTTTTAAATGCAATTATACCACCTTTTAGTGGAAAACCCATTTTAAATATTAAATTTTACAATTTAATTAATTTAATATATCAAAATAAACATCATATTTAAAATAAAAACATAAAAATTAGGGTTTTTTGGTTTTCCTATATTTTTCTAAAACAATTATTTTTTTAAAGAAAAGTTAAAAATACAGAATTTCAGAATAAAATTTCATTTTATTCTAATTTATTTATAATATTAAATTTCAATTTCAATTTTTTAAAACATTAATTAGAAAATATTTTTATCAATTAATACATTTTATTTCATTGGAATCAATTTCACGTTGAAATTGATTATAAAAACCTAGAAAACATTCGAACGTTTTACTTTAAATACTAGCATTGTTATCCCGTATGTTGAATGAATTTTAAATTAATTTCTTGAAAATTTATTATTAGAATAATTAATAATTTCTCATAATGAAAAATTTGTTTTTGACCATAAAATCTAGTGAATGTGATAAAAATTTATTATAATTCTTAATTGAAAACTAAGCTTAAAGGGGGACTAAACCATAACTATAAAGACCCAAATGACCTAGAAACTTGTCCAAGAGCTATTTTTTCCATATTTATACTATAACCTCTCTTTTATAGACTATTATACATTATTGGAGCAACATTAAACATTAAAAACGTGCATGGAATTACTTTGTCAAAATATTAGAAGAGTGCCAATCCTCTGCCACTATAAAAAGACTTCATCTCCTCTCACTTCTTCAAACCTTTAAAACCACTTTGAAATGACCAAGAACTGCCCAAATAGCTACTCAATATCCCTCCCCTCATCCTAGGATCACCCCCTTGTTCATAAAGAAATTTAAATAAGGCTTTTGGGATAATCCAAAAGTTGTTACTAGTTTAAGTGGTAGTAAACTTCCTCAAGCTCTTTAATTTTATTTCCATTATCCATGCACTAAAATATTCTTATTCTATGATTGTATAACTTCAAAAATATCCTAAATATATTTTTATATTTTTATTCTATTTTTTAGACCTACACATACACAGACTTACATATAATGGGTAACAAACATATTGTTTCTCTATACGGTGAACTACCGGCTCACGAAACAATGATTGTTAATTTTTCCCTTACCACATCTCATTGTGGACATTATGAAGGAAAATATACTTATATAGGACACATATGATATTTTTAAGAAATTTATCATTCGATAATTTGTTTAAAACACATACCATTATACATTATACTTTGTATGAATACGATAACGTCACTTGGGGAAGTGTGGTCTAACGCCTCCTCAATGCGATGTGATTCATTCACGCTATACATAGAACGTATTAAGGTTAATTATAATGAAACGATATTATATATATTTAATAAATATGGTACCTTAATAATAATATACATTTATATACATATCATTTACATTTTATTGTTTTAAAATATGATAATGAAATGGAAGTAGTGTTCATGCGTACGGATGACTTACCATCTCCATGAACGGCACTTTCCATTTCTTATATTCAAATATTATAGTTTAATATAGATACATATATACTATATTTATATATATATGATATTAACATCATGGTTTAAATTATAGATATTATTTAAGAATTTTATGTTTAATTATAATAACAAATGACAAGTCAAAACATACTCAAGAAACTAGGAAATTAACATGCGAAATAGTTAAAATGTATAAAGGTTATTAACAAATGGGTATGAATATATAAAGAGAAGATAATATATGATATAATAATATTAATATTGTTCTTTTATAATTTAGTAACATTTTTAAACCCATTATATAGGATTTTAAATGATGTTCACCCGAAAGAAAACTCATGGTAAGAGATTCTCATCTCACTTTTTAAATCCATGAGATAAATGTCATATTGATCACATACATATTTTGTGTGGTTTATTTAATACCAATTTATTTATATTATATCCTTAATCCTTCAATATTCATGGTATATTAAACATTAAATTAATATTATTCCTTTATGAGGTTTATTATTTGAAATGTTTCAAAGTGGAATGGGACACTTTGGAATGATTAAAGATTACTTTCCTAAACAATAAATGTAATGATCATTCAATGGTATTTACATTCCAAGAAATTATATATATATAAAATTCTCTTTATTTCACACTTTAAAATAATTTATTATATAAAATCTTCTCTTGATAAAATATAGAATATCGAGAGGTCTAGTGTCTTTGGGGCTTAGGAAAATTACAAATAACTGAAAACATTAAATACACATCTTTATGGAAAACATCTTTCAATGACCACACAAATTCCTTTATAATTAGCATTGCATGGGATAACCTGATGACATGCATAAGAAAAGGGTGAGCTATAAAGCCCAGTGAGGGAGTAAACATGGAATAATATAAAGAATACAGTACTTGTTAGGAAATAGTCATATAAATGGATCATAAGAGAAACATGAACATAAAGGAATGATATAACATGATTATCTTAAAATGAAAATGTGGCATCAACATTTAACATTATATTATCATTAGGGAGGATCATTTCACATGGAGCATGTGTAATCCCTCGTTACACATTAATTAGCATGAGTAAACCCTCATTTCATTTGATGTATCATGATACTAATCTTTACCAAATGCATTGGAGCGCTATCAGCGTGCACCCTTCTAAATCATTTCATTTCATGTATTAGTGTGCCACATGGATAATATAACATGGATTAATTAAACATAATCATTTATTCTATGATAATTTAATTTTTAATTCATACATGAAACTCTATAATGAATTAGTGAATATGTATAAAGGTGAATACCCTTGATATAGAAATGGGCATGGCATTCACTACACAATGGTTTTGGCTTGGAAAATCGCGGTGCAATTTCGGCAGCATAACGACGTGGCATAAGAATTTATAAAAATGGTTGATGAGAGGGAAAGGGGTTTCCCATCATATGTATATGAAATTTAAATTAATTGTTTCATATATATACATGTCTTAACATATATAATTTAATTTAGATTCACCAAACAAAATAATTGCTTGAATGTAAATGGGGAGAGAGAATTCTCTTATAAAATTTTGGCATGGTAACATGTGTACATGGAAGAAATTAATAAGAGATAAAGGGGTATCAAATATTTTAAAAATAAGGAGTTCAGTATGGGGTCCAATAAAAATCATTCCCCAACATTAGTAATTGAGAAAAAAATGGTATAACAATATAATGAAATTTGGATAGAAATGATAAAGGAAGAAATCTCTTACTTGGAAGTGTGATCCAAAGGCTTGAGAGAGGCATGAGAGAGGCTTCCTGAGAGAATGGGTTGCCTTGTGAGGATAATAGAGAGATGATATCAGATTATTAATATCCTACAAAGGTTTTTAGTGAAGAGAAGATGGATCTTGGGTGGGTTTATATAGGAAAAGAGAAGGAATTTTTATTATTTATGTTTTGGACACCACACATAAAAATAATCAAAACAAAATACCAAATCATGGTTTTTGACCATAGTTTTTGCCAAAGGTTATTGAAAAAAATTATTTTATAAGGAAAATGGACGAAATTGTTAAAATATTAGGCTTGGTTATGTGGAGGTGAGTCACACACTCAAGGAAATAATTTTAAAAGTTAAAATGTTGTATAAGTCTTTGAGGGTCCAATAAGGCACCATAAAATTAATCAAACAAATCTAAAATCACATTTTTTAAAGGTAAAACAGATATTTTCCGAACATACATTTTATAGTATTCCTTTATATCACAATTTAGTCATTATGATGTCATAAAACTCATTATATAGTTAAATGGTATTTAAATTTTACCTAAAAATTTGACTGTCTCAGAAAATTATGAAAAATTCACCATTGGATAATTTTTGAAATCCTGATTCCAAAATTAATATTCATTTTATCGAAATAATATTCTAAATATGTGAATTTTTACTTTTAAAATAAAAACTGACATTTATTGAAAATTCATGGGTTTTGACAAAAATTGTCTTCAAACCATAATAAAACTAATATGATCATTTCTATTTAATAAAAATTAATGTATTGATAATAATATTTTATTAAAAATTATTTAATTCCAAAAATCTATTAATTAATCAAAATATATTTCTTAATTGAATATTAACTAAAAATAATATTTGTGCACTAAAAACCATTTTCAAAGTAATAATAATGAAATGAATATATATTATTTATACGAAAATAAAACACATAATAATTATGCTAACGTCTTGTTATATAACCCCTTATAACACCTACATAATACATAAGGGTATGGTTTGTGATAGTGAGAAACTCTGGGGTGACTCGGATAACATCACTCGGTGGTAATCTCTATTAACTTCCACTTCTCCCGTAGGCAGTTCTGCTTAATCATAAGCTATTGAATCTCAGCTAAGAATTGTCAAGAGAAAATCCAAAAGATGATACCTCCTTTTCAATCTTAGAAAAATGGGCTTCATATTGGGCGACTCTACTAGATGCAGCCATCACTTCCTTTGTCTTAGTAAATTGGATTTGTTAAAGCCCTATATTTATACTAATCATGTGATCTATTTTCAACGACTATATTGGAAATGGTAATAATTAATAAGGTTATTTTAGTATCCAAAAACATAAAACCATAAAATTTTATATTTTTTTATAACCATTTTACATAATAAGAATTTCAAATAGATCAAGAGGAATTTTCATTAATAAAAGTTTGGGTAGTTACAATCTTCCCTTAAGAAATTTCACCCTTGAAATTTTCTTTTCCCACAGTAAAACAGATGCATGTAACTCTACTTCATCACTTCCTATAATTCCCATGATGCCTCTTCAAACTTGTGTTTTATCCACAACACCTTGACGATGGGAATTGTCTTATTTCATAAAACGTTTCCCTAAGATCTAAGATCTTAACCAAATTCTATTTATAGGAGAGGTCATTATCCAATGTAATTATCACTGGATTGGGTACATGAGATGGGTCAGGTATGTACTTCCTCAAGATGGATACATGAAATACATCATGTACTTGAGATAGTTTTGGTCGGAGTTCTAGTCATTATGCCACTGCTCCAATGCGATCAAGGATCTCAAAAGGTCTGATGGACTTTGGTCTATGCTTTCCATTCTTCCCAAATCTCATAACTCTCTTCTACAGTGATATGTGGAAGAATACCATGACTCTGACATTAAACTCTAGGCCTAGTCAAAGATTATCATCATAGGTCTTTTGTCGACTCTGAGAAACTTTAATGTTTTTCTGGATATTTTTAACCTTCTCCACCATTTTTTCAATCATTTATTTGACCATTTATGGACTTAGGAGTTTTCTCTCCCCAACTTCATTCCAACATACCACTATTTTGCACCTCTTTCTATAAATGGATTCATAAGAAGCCATATGGATGCTTGAGTGGAAACTATTTTTGTAAGAGAACTCAACCATAGAATGTTTTTGATCCCATCCTATTTTTAAGTCCATTGAGCAAGCTCTCAACATGTCCTCAAGTGTTTGGATTCTCTGCTCATATTTTCTATCTGTTTATGGATGATAAACCATACAGATGTTTATATCATTATTTAGATCATTTTGAAGACTCTTCCAAAACATAGAGGTAAATCTTGGATCTCCATCGGTTACAATTGATATTGGTTATCCAAGAAGCCTTACCACTTCTCGGATATATATCAGTACCAGTTGATCTAATGAGAAATTTTCTCTAATTAAAATGAAGTGTGTGGTATTTTAAGACGATAAACATTAACCTAGATAGAATTGTTTCCTTTTGATGTCTTCGGATGTTCTGTGACAAATTCCATGGTAATGTCCTCCCATTTCCATACTGGTATAGGTAATGGTTGCATCATCCCCTTAGATTTCTGCCTCTCAACCTTCACATATTGACATACTAGGATCTTGGATGTATACATAGGGACATCCTTATTCATGTTATCCCACCAATACAGATCTTGGATATCTTGATATGTCTTTGAGTATCCTGGGTGAGTGGATAAATTCAAACTATGTGTATCATCCAAAATTTCATTCTTTACCTCTGAATTTGATTGAACACATAGTCTTGTCCCAAATATCACAATTCCTTCTTCATTAACATTGAAATCCAAGGATTTCCATTGTATGATAGTTTCTACTTTCTTTTTTAATTCCCACATCATCCTTTTGAGCATCCTTTATCGTTTCGAAAAGAGACGGTTTCATAATCATTTATGAAAGGATTGATGATTATCCCTTCTTTATGATTCCCATCTATATACTCATCAAATCTAAGAATATTGTATCCCTTTCAATTATCATCAATGATTGAATTGTTGGGTCCTTTATACTTAGAGAATCTTCTACCTTCTTTTCTTTCCCATGGTTTTAATGGATTGAGAAGTCATATTCTTTAATCAGCTCTGACCATATTTGTTGGTGCATGTTTAACTCTTTATGTGTGAATATATATTTGAGTCTTTTCTGATCCATATATATTTCAAAATTCCCCCCAAAGAGGTAATTTCACCAAATCTTTAAAGTTAAGATTACTGCATCTAACTTCAGATCATGTGTCAGATAGTTTTTCTCATGAACATTCAATTGCCTTAATTCGTAGGTAATTAATTTTTCATTTTTCATCAACACACAACATAGTCCTTTCTTCGAAGCATCCCTAAATACCATAAAAATTACTCCACTTTTGGGTAGTGTGAGCATGGGCGTAGTGATAAGACTACTTTTAAACTCCTTGAATCTATCTTCCAGTTCATCACTCTAAGAAAAAAATACTCCCTTCTATGTTAGCTTGGTAAGAGGGTTGGACAATCGTGAGAAATTTCTCACAAATCGGAAATAATATCAAGCTAACCCCAAGAATCTATGGATATCTCTTACCGACATTAGATTCAGCCATCCCTCAATTGCATATTTTTGGTAGGGACCCACAAATATCACATTACTTATGATGATATGACCCACGAATGAGATATTCTTCAACCAGAACTCACACTTTTTGTACTATTCATAGAGCTTATCCTTTCACAAGGTCTCTAGTATAGTGATTAGATGCTCCTCATTCTCTTCCTTGGTTTTGGAGTATATTAGAATATTTTCTATAAAGTCCACCTCAAATTTGTCATGGTAATCTCTAAAGACTCTATTCAACAAGTCCATAAATATTTCTGGATCATTAGTGAGTTTGAAAGGCATTACTATGAATTCATAGTTCCTGTACTTTGTACGAAAATCAGTCTTGGGGATATCCTCCATCTTCAACCTTAGTAATATCCCAACCACAAATCTATCTTGGATAATTATTTTGATCCACGTAGTTGATCGAATAAGTCATAAATTATTGGAATAGGGTACTTGTTAAGTATCGTGATTTTGTTGATCTCACGATAATCGATGCAAATGTGTATTAACCCATACTTCTTCTCAAATAAGAGGACTGGTGCACCCCATGGTGAATCACTTGTTAGTATAAACCCTTTATTCATATTCTCCTATAGTTATTTATTCATCTCCTCAAGCTCCATATCATCCATTCTATATAGAGTCTTGGATTTTGTCAACGCCCCAGGTATAAGATCAATTGAGAATTAAACATCTCTTCTAGGAAGAAGACTATGAAATTTCTCGGGAAACACTTCAGTAAATTACCTCACAATAGGCATGTCATAAAGGATGGTTAATTCCTTCACCTGATCAAGATACGCATGCTCATAAGGTAGTAATATCCATGATTGAGATGTTGGTGGTAAATAATATTCATCCTTCTCCTTTCACTTGTACCTCATTGGGGGTCTATTCTCCATATGGAGAATTATTTCCATCCCATGACAATTAATGTTGGCTCTATATTAGGAAAGCCAACCCATTCTATGAATTGCATCAAATTCCATCACAAAAAGTATGATGAGGTAATTCAGGAAGTTTAATCCCTAAATTATGGTAGGGGAGGAGTTATATTCATGGGATGCAATGATTTCCCCATTTTTTGTTCTCACCGAAATCTTTACTTCCATTATTTGTGGTGGTGTTGGGATTGTTCTACCAAACATTCAAGATATAAAAGAATGCGAATAACGAGAATCAAAAAGTATGTTTTCTATTAATTAGTGAATAATTAGCGTACTTATCACCACTTCATTGTCGGGGTTCACTTCTGTGTTAGTGATGGAAATATTTCTCCCTTGTTGCCTTGGAGGTTGTTGGTTGCATTCATAAAACCTTTCCTTAGATCACTAGTTTGAAAAATGACCTAGTTCTTTGCAGTTGAAGTAATGAACAACGTGTTTAGGGTTGAATGGAGCATTCCACTCCTCTGTTGTAGCCACGGGATTTTCTTGTTGGCAGTTGATGGCCAGGTGCCCTTCTCTTCCACATCTAATGCACTTCCTTGTCCCCATCAAGCAATTTTCGGGGTGCTTCTTTCTACACCTTGGGAAAGTGGGGTGCTAGAATTTCTTTGCATCATTGGATTTATCCATTGGACTTCCTGAATTAAAGTTCACCCTACACTTCTAATCCCCATAATACTCTTGAGATTAGTCGATCTCCATTTCAACTTTGAGTGAACATCATAAAATTTCATTATAGATCTCGAAGTCATGGATCACTAGGTATTTCCATATGCTACTTTTTATCCCACCAAATATACTGTCAACCATGCATTTAGGGGTAATGTCAATGCCAGAGGCATATCATGAAAGCCTTATGAGTTTTTCCTCATATGCTCTGATGGATTCATTGTCTTTTTTCTTGAGGACAAGGAAGTCCTTTTCCATCTTAAGTCGGAGGGTAATAGGAAAATATTTATTGAAAAACAAATTCCTGAAATCCTTCCATTCCAATTCCTCAATATCCTTCTTTGGCTTTTTATTTTTTATCAATGTCCCCCATTGATCAACTTCACCCTCTATATGATAAGCTTTCAGAATAACCTTCTCTTGTTCTAAACATTGAAGGATAGAGAAGATCTTTTCAATGGAGTTGATCCACTATTCGGCGATTGACGGATAAGATGATCTATTAAAAATAAAAGGCCTTTGTCTTATGAATATCTCAATTGTGACTTTTTCTTTATTATAGGGATTAAACATTCCTCTTAAACCATGTTTCTATTCATAACTAGAGTTAACTGTGAGAGTATCATGAAAAAGTTCACGATCCCTATGCCTATCAGATTGGGCATCTCATTAGAACAATCATCACATTGATCTTCGAATCGGTTGTTAGGCCGAGTCCTCCTATTACTATCCATTGGTTGGAATAAAAATAAATATAGGGGTAACACATAAAGTGTAATCCAAATAAAAAAATTGTTGACTTATAAATTACGTTTATTTCCTTAACTTATGAATTTATTGGCTTCAATATATGTTATCCATGATCTACTTCCCAACATATATTCTTAGGGGAATTTTTTTATTTTCATAATAATGGTTCTTACTAAGCTTCTGAATTTACCGAAGCATATCCCTAGGGAGTATCATAACCAAGAGTGCATAAAGGTCCATTGTTGTGATTCAGTTCCCATTTGTGTCTAGCTCAAAGCAGTGTTTTCAGGTTTTACCCCTAGATATATTTGTGCCAGAGTCAACTCTACCTGCTCATATCTAGATAGGGATGTATTTTTTTGGATAAACCACTTACTCAATACTATCCAAAATTTTGGGAATTTTTTATTATACATAGACTTATCCCTAAGGCTTTCACTAGGGTTTTCTAATCCTAATCCAAAAAAATAACTAAACCTATCCTACGATACCAACAACCACAACTCTTATCTTCATTTCACACTTAAAAATAATTTATTACATAAAGTTTTCACTTGATAAAATATAGAATATAGAGAGGTCTAGTGTCTATAGGGATTAGAAACATTACATAAAAACTTAAAACATGAAATACACATATTTTTTGAAAAATTGTTTTACATGGCCAAACACATTCCTTCGTACTTAGTATTGCATGGGATAACCTGAAGAAAATAATAAGAAAAGGTTGAGCTATAAATATTATTAAGATAGTAAAAAAATTAACAACCTAACGAATACAGTGCATGTTAAGAAATATTCATATCAATTTAGAATAATATAATCATGAACATAAAGTCCTAATATAACATGATAATCAAAACATTCAAATGTGGCATCAATATTTAAAATGATATTAGCATGAGACAAGGCACATTGCACAAGGAGCATCAGTAAACCCTCATTTAACTTGAATTAAATTGATTAAACCCTCATTGTACTTGACGTCTCATGATACTAATATTTACCCAATGCATTGGAGCGTTATCAAAGCACACCCTTATTTATCATTTCATTTCATGCATAAGTGTGCCACATGGATCACATTACATGGATTCATTAAGCATCATCATTTATTCCATAATAAATTAATGTTTAATTCATATATGAAACTCTATAATAAATAATTAAATTTTCATAAAGCTTAATACACATCATAGAGAAATGGGTATGGTATTCACTAAACAATGGCTTTGGCTTGAAAAATCATAGTGCAATTTCAACAGCATAACGATGTGACATAAGAATGCATAAAAATGGTTGATGAAAATGAAAGGGGTGTCTCTTAATATGTAAATTAAATGGAAATTAATGGGGTTATATATATACATTTTCCAACATATTTAATGTAATTTAAATTCATAAAACAAAATAATTTCTTGAATGTAAATGAGGATAGATAAATCCCTTGCGGAATTTCGACATGGTAACGGGTGTACAAGGGAGGCATTAATGAGAGAGAAAGGGGTATATAACCATTCAAACATAAGTATGGAATTATTTTGGGGGTTAGAAATCATACTTAAACATTTTTAATTGAAAACAAAATGGTATGACAACAAAAAGAAATTTGGACAAAAATGAGAAAGGAAGAAATCCCTTACTTGGAAGTGTGATCCAGAGGATTGAGGGAGGATTGAGGGAGACTTATTGGGAGCATAGGGTAGTGTTAGAGGATAATAGAGAGATGATGTAAGAGTTGTGACGCCCTACAAGGGTTTTTAGTGAAGAGAAGTTGGAGCTTGGGTAGGTTTATATAAGAAAAGAGAATGAATTCTTTATTATTTAGGTTTTGGACACCACACATTAAACTAATCAAAACCAAAATACAAACCATGGTTTCTTATCATGTTTTTTTTTGAAATTGGAGTATAAAACATTATTTTATAATTCCAATTTATGAACGTCATAAAATATTAGGCTTTCTTATGTAGAGGTGAGTCACACTCTCAAGGAAATCATTTTAATAGTTAAAATGTTTTATAAGTCTTTGATGGTCAACTAAGGCACCATAAAATTAATCAAAAAAACTAAAATCACATTATTTTAAATTTAAAACATATATTAGAGGGACACTAATTTTATAGTATTTTATTACAACACTATTGGGTCATTATGATGTTCTAAAACAACATATATATTTAAACGGTATTTAATTTTTACCAAAAAATTCGACTATCTCGGAAAATTATGAAAAAATTAACCAATGGATAATTTCGACATCTTGATTCCATAATAAATATTCATTTTATCTACATAATTTTATAAATATTTTAATTTCTTACTTTTAAAAAAAATGAATTTTTTTTAAAATTCATGGGTTTTGACAAAAACAGTTTTTAAAAGATAATAAAAATTACAATTGTATTAATAAAAATTATATGATAATTTATCATTAATAAAAAATAATTTAGTGATAATAATATTTTATTAAAATATTATTTTATTCCAAAAATCCATTAATTCATCAAAATTTATTTCTTAATTGAATATTAACTAAAAATACAATTTATGCTTTAAAACCCATTTACAATGTAACAATATTGAAATGAATGTATATTCTTTATAAAAAAACTAAAAAAATAATCATTATACTAGGGTCTTATTAAATAACCTCTAATAACACCCTCATAAGATCTAAGGGTAAGGTGCGCGATGGTGAAAATCTCTTGGGGTGGTTCGGATAACATCGCTCCGGTGGTAATCTCTATTAACTTCCACTTCTCCCATAAGCGGTTCCGCTCAAACTTAACGTGTTGAAGCTCGGCACGGGCATGGTCAAAATCGAAACCCAGTGACACTACCTCCTTTCTAAGCTCTGAAAAATGGGCTTCGTATAGATAAATTCTACTTGATGAGGACATTAATTCCTTTTTCTGACTAAATTGGATTTTTTTAAAGCCCTGTATTTTTAATAATCATGTGATCACCATTCAACGTCTATATTAGAAATGGTAACAATTCTTAACGGTATTTTAAAATCCAAAAAACATGAATCCAAATAAGTGAATATATTTTATATATCCATTTTACATAATAAGACATTTAAATAGATCAAGATGAATTTTTATTAATAAAATTTTGGTTCATTACATTATATTATCATTGTTGAATAAAACCGTTTATTTTATTATCCTCTATTTATTCATAACCTCTCTCAAGAATTAGTGCCATTTTTTTACTCTTTTGTACTCAACATGTTTTAGAAAATGTTTTTCAGTAAACCCAACTTTATTCCTCCCTTATTTGAAGAACCCATTTTATTCTAAAACCCATGTTTTATTACGAAATTTTCAAAAATGTTTTTAAAATGATTTTGTAAAGACCTTTTTATCCTCTTCTTCTTTTACCAATATTTTCTTTGAATCTTATTTTCACTTTCAGAACATGTATTTTTTTCTAACCTTTAACTATACAAAAGGAATGTTCTTTTTACCTCATACAACTTGTATGGATTTACCTACCGTCACTTCATTTAACCTTTCATTGAACTTATAAAAGGTTACTTTTCAAATAAAATTGTTTCAAAAAATATTTTTATTGAAAAGGTTTTTCAAAAGTTTTTACAAAACTAAATGATATTTCACTAAAGAATGATTTTAAAAGATATTATATTCCTCAATAACAACAACCATTTATTTTTACTCTACTTGGTATCATTGTATTGATATCATCCTTATTATTACATTGGATGGTTTATTATTTATTTTCCCAAGGATTGTATTCACATTCACTTACTTGAATCATTTGTTATTTTGACTGAAATATTCAATTTCGTATGATTATTGAACATTGAATTTTCCCTTAATTATCCATTTCATTCATCATGAATATTACGATTTCCTAAACCATATAAAATTTTATATACGGTGTCTATATTGATTGTTATTTGATTATTTGAGTAAATACTGATAATTATGTATTCATTATTCAATATGGATATATGATATGGAATATTATCAATTTGAATTATTCGATGTTATGAATGTTTTTGGCTGGAAATATCGGGTGGATCCCAGACATTATATATCTCCTAGATGCATCGATAGGTTCTCATGAGACAAAATAGTTGGGAAAATCAGAATAGTTTAAAACATATTGTGAATGTTCTTGATGTTAATATTTTTTTATGTTCCTAAAACATGAAATCCAACAATTAATAATTTCCATCATTTTATTTTAGTTATTATTCATCCCTGAGATTTTTCATCGACATATCTATAGATACAATTCATTTTAGATTAATTTATTAAATGGAATTTGTTTTTGTTTCTTACCTTTCCATAGGTATTTTTCCTTTTCTAGTTATTTGAATGGATTGTGTTTCTACTTATTATATTTTAATATTCATTATGCACTTCCCTCTTAGTTTATTGATTATATGGAATGTGAGTTTAGTTATTTAAAATTTAATAATTATTATTCTCATTAATTCATTATTAATTCTTCTATATTTTTTAAACACTGAGAATTTGAGCTCACCCTAATTATGTTTATTTCCCTAAGAACCCAAGAGGCATACAATGAATGATATACAATATTTTACTATATGGAATAACGTTATTCTCAAAGTTATTTATTTAAAAATAAGAACTTTTTTTGTAATTGGTGTATTCTTTTCTAATTTATGTATCTCGTTCACCAAGAATACTAAACTCTCGTACCTTCAAGATTTGATTCCTTATCATCATTTCAATGTAATTAGTATTAAACACCAGGTCGGGTCTTTTGGGGTTAGGTTTCTATAGTTGGAATCAAAGAAAGTTTAGTATGAACCTTGGGAACTTGATTTAGTAAAACATAGGTTATAGAACATAACCCTAAGCTTGAATTTAAGTATAAGTATAGAGTAAAATCATATAATTTTTGTAATTAATTTATTATGTGGGTATTCTTATCAATACAAAATTTTCTAGATACTACATATTGTGGTTCTGGCATAGATATACCAAGAAGTAATAACTATGACAAGGTGTTCTGAACCTGACTCTTAGAACTTGGTATATGAAAATGGGCCTTACTATGCACATGGTTTGACACTCTAGAAGGATTTTCATAGGATAATTTAAAATTTCTTTATAAATAATTATTACGGATTTGAGTAGATAATGAAAATAAAAGACCTAGGTTACACCAAAGTTGTTTGATACTGAATATAAGGTTTCATGATTTAGAAATACAATAGATGATATTATAGTTAATCCTTGGACTATGGAAGGACCAATATTGATGAAGTATTTTTAAGATTCAATAATAAAATTTTAGAATTATTTTACCTGTGGTAATTTGGCTATAATAATCATGAAACATCAATAGAATATTCTTGATTTTATAAGCATGTGTTTTAGAAGAAACATTTATTTAAGAATAATGAATTTACATTTATATAGATGTAATTTTAAAGTTATTAATTATATTTATAGTTCATATGATTAGTAATGGCATTGTAAAAAATGTTAAATAATATTATGATACTTTTTTTAAAAACAATTGTTGTATTTATGGCCTTAGTTAAGACTCTATTTAATGATTAAATTTTAGGATGTGCATTAGATATATTTTTGAAACTATATTAATATGGTTTTAGAAAATAACAACCTGTAAATCAGGTGAAAACTAATCAAATACAATAAGTATATGGGTCTGGAACCCATGACTGAAGAAATATAATGGTTTCATGCCAACCACAAACCTAAGTAATGTCCTAGTTAATTTTTCATTATTTTTAGTCAAACAATTTGATGTCTAAATTATATTGATGAACCAATAGTATCAGTTTTGAGGATTAGAGATTAATATATTAACCATATTTATTTTATATGATGGTTAAAGACAAATAGTTAAAATTTTCACTTTTTTATTATCCTTAAAATCCTTTAAATGTTTTTTAGTGCTTTAGGCATAAAACAACTGATTATTGGTAATTGATTTGTGGGAGTAAATGGGTGAATCATAATTTTATGGAAGAAAAAAAAAGATAAAATTGTTATTATGAAATTTAAATTTATCAGGAAATTATATTTCCTTGAATTACTATGTAGTAAAATAATAACTCTATATTAGGAAAATTATAAAAAAAATGTGCTTCCCTAATACCTTAATTTTTATTGAACTGATGGCCAAATAAATCATTGTAGATTTAGGGCTATGAGGCCCTCAAATTTCCATTGAAAATTCACTTGTTTTTTATGACCTTATTTACTTCCTAGAAATATATATGGTTTTCCTCCAAGTACATATCTCTACCTTCCCCCGATGTTCTCCTACATAGATACCAAGTTATATGGCAGTCCCTATGACCATGGTACTTACCATTCTCTCTTTTTTATATGATTTTTTTGAACCCTTCACATGATGTGTGATTTAAATATAGGAAATATAAAAAAATATCACTAATATTATGTTTTAATTGTGAGGATGCAATTTAATTATGGTTGGGAGAATGCAACACCCTAAAATTCTAAAGTAAAAAAATAGTATTTGATATCATGTATGACACACATCAATAACCATGAATTATAATATAATGTATTGAGACTATACATAATATTTAAAAATTTAAATAAATTTAATACATAATATATCTTATAATTAATTCAACAATTAGTAAGATTGGGTTACACTCATGGGCAACCTTCTTCAATAGATTTTGTTATACGCAAGACCGATTTTCCCCAAACAATGATATATTAATAAAATATTATTATTTATTATAATAAGATATAAATTAGCTATTATGAATATTATTAGGTAACTTATGAAAAAACATGGTTCATATAAATATAAAATGAATTAATGGGTTACCAATTAATGAGAAATTAAAATAAGAACCAATTGCATATAAAAAATAAATATTTTTATTTTTATACATTCAAATGAGTTTTATAATAATAAAAAATGTTAATTATAATTATGGAATGATTTTAATGAAATATATGTATTAGATATTCAATAAAATATTTTTTATATTCATCCTTTAGCTTTGATATGCATAAGATAAGAACAAAGTCTATTTTACACTTAAAAACCAATATTTTTATTAAGAAATTTTTACCGCCTTTTAATAGGGAACCCATTTTAAATATTAATTTTTACAATTTAATTAAATTAATATGTCCTAATAAACTTTATGTTTTAAATTTTAACAAATTATAATTGTTTTGGTTAACTTTTTATATTTTTATGAAACATTTTATTTTTAGATGAATATTAAAAAATACTGACTTTTAGTTCAAAATTCCTTTTTCAGCTAATTTATTTATAAGGTTGAATTATACATTTAATTTTTTTTAAATTATAATTATCCAATATTTTTATTAATTAATTAAATTTATGTCAATTTAATGAATTTTACTTTGAAATTGATTATAAAAATGTAGAAACAATTTATATGTTTTTACTTTAAAACCCTGCATTGTCGTCCTGCCTGCCGAATGAATATTAAATTAATTTTTTCCACTTAAATGATTGTTATTTGGAAAATTTTATTACATGTTTGGAATCAAAATAATTTTTAATTTCTAATAAGTCTATAATAAATACCAAAAAAATTACTGAAAGTGATTAAAATTAATTACCATTATTAATGTAAAATTAAGCTTTATAGGGGACCAAACCTAAACCATAAGGCCCAAAATGACCTAGATTCTTGTCCAATAGATATTATAATGGAATATATTTACCCTAAACTTCTTTTTATAGAATTTCATCCATTATTCAATCAACTTGAAACATGAAAAACTTTCAGGGATTTCCTTTTTCAAAATATTATAAGAGTGCCACTCCTCCTCCACTACAAAAAGACCTCCTCTCCTCCCACTTCCTCACAACTCTCAATCCACTTTTTTGAGAAAAATATATAAAAAAAGCTCCTAAAAAATCATTTTATAAACCTATAATCCTCCCCTTGGTCTGGAATCAATCCTAGGAAGCCTTTTGGTACAATCCAAAAGTAGTTACCCGATTATGAGGTAAAAGAATTTCTCAAGAACTTTAGTTTTAATTATATTATAAAACCCCTAAAATATTATTATTAAATTATTTTATAACCAAAACAGTATCCTTGATATACTACGATTTTTTTATTCTAATTTTTATACCAACAGTTGTACACACTTTCATCTAAAGGGAAATAGACAAACTATTTCTGTGTGTGGCAAACTGCTGCCTCCAGAAATGATGATTATTAATTTTTTCTTTTCCGCCTCTCATGGTGGCCATTATAATGAAAAATATAATTTTATATGATATTTAATATATTTATAATATATTTATTCTTCTGTAATTATTTAATAACACATACCCTTATACATTCTACTTTTCATGTAACACGATAACATCGCTTGTGGAAGTGTGGACTACCACCCCCTCAATGCGATGTGATTCGTTCTTGTTATACATAGAACATATTGAGGATAATTATAATCAAAATATAAGACATATATTAAATAAATTCTTTACTGAAAATATAATATACATGTATATGTATATAATTTGTTTTTATTCCTTTAAAATAAGACAATGAAATGGAGGTAGCATCCATGCGTACGTACGACTTACCGTCTCCAAGAATGGTGTATTCCATTTCTTATCTCAAAATATTATGGATTTTTCTAGATACTTATATACTATATATATATATATATATAATATTCACATAATGGTTTACATTCTTGAAATGATGTAACCATGTTATATTTAACAAGAAGAACAAATGACAAGTCGAAACATACTCTACAAACTAGGCAATTAACACCCAAAATAGTTAAAATAAAGAAAGGTTATTAACAAACATGTAATAATATATTATAAGAGGATCATATATGATATAATAAGTATTAATACAGATTTTTCATAAGTTATTAGCATGTTTAAACACATTATACATGAGGCTAAAGGACTTTCACCGAAAATGAAACTAAAGGTAAGGGATTCTCATCTTACTTTTTACATCTATGAGATAAATGTCATATTCACTGCACTCATATTTTGTGTGGTGTATATACTTCCCATTTTTTTATATTATATCATTAGTCCTTCTATATTCATGTTATCTTAAAAAATAATTTTATATTATTTCTTCGTGAGGTTTATGATTTAAAATGTTTCTAAGTTGTATGAAAAACTTTGGAATGTTTAATGATTATTTTTCTCAATAATAACTTTAATGATATTTCAATGGTATTTCCATTCAATAAAATTATATGACCATTTTTCAATAAAACCTTTAATATTATAATTCCTTATTTATTAATGACATTTTCAAGTATTAGTACCATGTTTACTATTTGGTACTCTACATGTTTTAGAAAAAAATCATAAAACTGAGATTTATTACACTCTTAATAAGAGAACCTATTTTCTTCTAAAATACATGTTTTATTAAGATGTTTCCAAAAATATTTTTAAAATGATTTGGTAAATACATTTTTACCCATTTTTTCACCATGGTTTTTAAATAAATCTTATAGTCTCTTTCTGAACAAGGCATTTTCTAACCTTTAACCATGTAAAAGGAATGTTCTTTTTACCTCGTACAGATTGTAAGGATTTACCCACCATATTTTCTTTGAATCATCCTTTGAATTTATAAAATGTTAAATTTTAAAGAAAATATTTTCAAATGTGTTTTTTATTGAAAAATGTTTACAAATTGTTTTATAAAACTAAAGGATATTTTCCTCAAGAATTCTTATAAAATATATTTTATTCATAGATAACAAAAATCCTTTATTTTTACTCCACTTGGGATTATTGTATTAATAACATCCTTATTATTCCTATGGATGGTTTATTACTGATTTGTGAAAGTATTTCATTCACTTATTCCCCTTAAAATATTAAATTTCTTATGATCATTGAACATTTAATTTTCCCATAATTATCCATTTCATTAATCATGGATATTCCTATTTCCTAAACTGTATACAAATTTGAATATGGTGTTAAATTTGATAGTTATTCAATTATTTTAGGAAATATTGATTATTATTTATTCTTTATTTGGTATGTATATTTGATCAGTCATATTATTCATTTGGATTATTTGATATGAAGAATATTTTGGAAATGAAATGATTGGTGGAGCATATACTTTATATAGCTCATTGAGGCATTGACTAGTTCTCATGAGATTAACTTGATACACAAATTAGAATAGTTTAAACCATATTATAAAAGGTCTTAATAGTAATAGGTTTTCATGTTCCTAAAACATGACATCCAACAATTAATAATTTCTCTCATTTAGTTTCAGTTATTATTTATCATTGAGATTTTTCATTTCCATATGTGTGGATACAAATCATTTTTAGTTAATTGATTAAATGACATATGTTTTAGTTTATTATCTTTCCATAGGTACTTTTCCACATCTAGTTATTTTAATGGATTGTGTTTCCATTTATTACCTTTTCATATTGTTTATACACTTCCCTAATTTTTATTAATTATATGAAATGTGAGTTCAATTATTTACCATGTCATAATTATTATTCTTGTTGATTCATTATTTCTTCTATTACATTTTCCATTAATCAGAATTTGAGATCACCCTTTTTATGTTTCTTTCTCCATGAATCCAAGAAGCTAACTATGAAAGATATTTACAAATTTACTAGATGTAATAAAGTTGTTCTCAAAGTTATTTATTAATGAAGAAGAATAAAATATGTTGTAATTAGTGTATTATTTTCCCAAGTATGTTTATGGTTTACCAAGACTAATAAACTATCATTCCTTTGATATTTTATTCCTTATAATCATGTCAATTTAATTATTAACATACACCAGCTTTGGGCTTCTGGGGATGGTTCACTAAATTTTTTTACTAAAAATAGTTTCTTATGTTTACAGTCATGTATAAATCATGGAAATTTTTCTTTATTCAAGATGTATTACCATTGAACTGTCTATAGTTTTGATTCATCCTTATTCCAAGTGAAAAGAATTTGGGGACATGGAATGAGCTAAATAATCATGTACGATATATAAAATAAGAACATTTAGTCCTTTTAAAAAACATATAAATGTATAATAATTTTTTAATTTTTAAAAAATAAACATATATCTCAAATAATAATTTACATAATAATGAAATAAAATTCACCACAAAAAAATTATCATAATTTTTTTTTGCAAGAAAAGAAGTTAAAATTTATAACCATATTAGTTTCTATGAAAAACATGATAACTCATAAAAAAATTTCTCATAAACCCTTTCTTATTTAATAGGTTAAAACCATTCCCTTATTCAAAAACATGTTTTATAACATCATAAAATCAAAATATTTCTATTAAAACTCTTAGAAATAATATAAAATTATATGGAGGCATCTTGGGGCTTTATCCTTACAATCTCCATTAAAAGAGAATATATAAGAACCCATATAATGGAATAACATTCCTGGTTCTTCAAATGTAATTTCCAAGAATTATAAACTTGAATAAAACCCATAAAAATTTAATTTACATCATTAAACTCAAAGAAGTTTTCATTTCACATCATAAGAAAAATCAGTTTCTGTTATCTCATAAAAAAGAGAATAAATATCATTTTTATTTGAAAAATTTTAAAAAAATTCTCAGCATAATGGGTATAAGAAATTAATTAAAATCTTTTAATAACATGAAAAGGTAGGCTTATAATTAATACAGGTGATGATGGTGGGAAAATGAGTTCCTGAGATAAATATTTAAAAAAAATTCTTTTATCACATCTATAAAGAGAGTCAAAAGTTACCTGATGTGGAATCTTGGTCCTGGATTACACTCAATAGTGCCTTAAGGCCGATTCACCACATAAACCCAAGCACATATACGTGAATTCAAGAGGTTTCTGAAAAGAAGCGAGGGCCTAGGTTGTGTATTTAGGGAGATGATTTCCTCATAGACCAGCGTATGCACCGCAATAAAAAAATATAAGAAATATTAGAAACATTATAATGACAATAGAATAGTAAAAATATGAAAATAACCCAAAATGATAAAATAGTTAACTATGGAGGAAAAATAATAACTCATGGTAAAAAGTGATGATGATGATGTCATGAGTCTATAAGAAAATATATGTGTACGGAAAATATTGGTATATGTATAAACAATATTATATAAAAATTACACACATAAGAAATTACTATAATATCATCTAGATCATAGGCTTGGTCCTCTACACCCCACTCAATCTGAAGCATCAATAAAATCAAAGATCAAAAACATCATCCTTCCCTATATCCATACATGTGATCATAAAGTCTACTTAGGTACAAAAAATTCTAAAGAAGGGTCTAATATAATAAATATAAGTATTCCAAAACCCATAGCGTCTAGAATGTTCCATTTTTATGTTAAAAATAAGAAACAATGTGCCACATATAATAAATGATGAGGTAATAAATAAACAACAATGGAATCTGTTTTTGGGATCCTATGTGGATACTTCTCCCATATCACCTGCTCTGTTCTATACTAGGATTATGAATGAGAAACCTATTCTGGTCAAAGAATATACAACATGTTCCATGATAATCAAAGAAATTAATGAATCCTTCCCCCAATCTTGTGTTGTGAATTGGGGTCTCAATCCCATGTCATCACATGAGAAAATTGAAATGTAAGTATAAGTGTCACAAGTGAATAAACATGAACATATAAACATAATGTATGGATATCATTTGATTCAACAACCAAAATGATTATTCAAACCAAAAATTCAATTAAACCATGAGGTGGAGTCTCATGCCCATCCAAGACGATCTAAACGAATCCCATGTATCGCAACAGAAACATTTGATACATCCAATACCACTAAGCTCATCCAAGGAAATCTAAAGTAATCCCCAATATCATTACTAGGTATGGTAACCACTAAGTCCATCTGTGGTATCTCATAGTAGGTCCCATTACCACCCAAGTCATGGCGTTTCTATCTTGCCAAAAGGTCCTCACATGGTTGCTCCCCCCCAAAACTGATGTCACTCGAAAGTATAATAAATTGCTTTGGAAGTCCATTCCTAGCAAGGTAAAGAATCTCCCCCAGTGGAACGGGTTGTAACCAATCGATAATGAGAAGTCCATCCATGGTTCCTTAATATGGAACTCATGTAATCCCCCATCTTGTGTCAAAGTCTATATCAAACAAGGCATACATAGGTAGCAATGCATTTATGATTACTATCACACAATAATCATCTCAATACCACATGATTTTATTAACCAAGATAATAAATTCATTCCAAAAATCAATGTCACACATCATATAGTAAGGCAATGACCATTTTATAAGAGTGAAAAGGTATTAGGTATAATCTATAGTTAACAAGCCTTAGACAAGTGTGTGTCAACAGGTGTAATTCAAAAGCATATGCCAACAAGTTTAAAAAGAATGTTATATGGTTCAAGACACTAACAAGGGAATAAAAATAAATAAAGATATATAATAAAATAATATGATTCCTCTTAGTAATATGTCATTGATCGCATTTTAAAATCTCAATCTACTAATCTTTATCAAATATCACATTCTATTCTAACAAAAAATGCCTTAAGAAATATAAACAAACAAGGCATAAGCATTTTGAAAAAAATATTAGGTATTAAATTTTACATGGAATTATACATAAGAATTTAACATAAATAATTAGTATAAATAAATTGGAATAAATATTGACATTTTATCATGTAAGGAATATTTCATTCAAAGATACATGAAGTGTGTTAATGGTATGAGGAACTAAACTTAGTCCAAACCATTATGTTCAAGATTATGCATCACTATGAGGGACGTTATTAAAGGTATATTTCTCATTCTAATTTTATTAATCAATTAATGGAATTATAAAAGATCCACACACAACATTTAAAACATTTTTTATTTTAAACAAAATGTTGAAATAGTCCATTTTGGTTGGACACACCCAAAGGGGTTTCCAAGGGAAAATCGAACACCAACTGATGGGTTTCCCTAAGAGAGATAGTCCTTATGAACATATTAAAACAAGATAATAATTTTAATATACAATAAAAAGGATCACCAAAAGGTTCTTATGGGGCGCAAAAATAGTGCAACACCAATAGTAGTGAAAACAATGGGGAAAAGAGTAGACACCCTACCTCAACATCGTGGAACTATGAACATCAGGTACTAAGGTATGATTTGACCTAAAATAGAAGAAATCAAGAGATTTCTGGAAAATACCAAAATATGGATAACAAAAAACATGACAATAGCATGGAGAGGGTTGAATAAAGCAAGAAATCAAGGGTTGTGGATAAGAGAGCTTACTGAGAAGAGTTCATATATTCCGACAGTGAAGGGATCTGACCACTACAGATGGGGGTCGATCAAAACCCAAAAATATGATAGGAGGGGTTGTTTGTACACCTATAGGTAGGAAAACCTTGAGTGTAAGGGTTAAGGGAGAGATAAGGGTATAAAAATTTTCATAAAATAGATAAATAAAAGACTACCTAATAGGTGTTTTAGGGTTTGGTCCCACGATTGGCCATACCGTGCAACAATTGTGGGGTAAATTCCTCTACTCTAGGGCATAGAGCACGATAGACCGCCTAGTTTCACTAATAGTGTGTTCAATATGTTGTAGATCACTACCTCATATTTGTATATGATTACACAGTCATGCACCTGGGTGGCATAGTTTCTTATAACCATGCGAACAAGTCTCTTTTCCACCTTTTTAGTACTTCGTGCTTCAAACGAGACTCGAAAATACCTAATACCACCATTTAAATGTTAGGTGTAAAACTAAAGACCTTTCTAATGAATTTAACAAAAAAATAATTGGCTTATAACTTTGGAAAATTACGAGTATTTACATCCTCCCCTCCTTAAAACAACGCATCCATGAGTTTCTCATCCGAGGGTGGTATGACGTTATCTGTGAAACGTTTTGTCCACTCTGCTCATACATCAACATCCCACTCCCATTCCATGTCCTAAGAACATCCTTCCATCAATAACACCTAGAAAAAAGGAAATAACCTTCATTAAAGAACCTTCTTACTACATTCAACATTATAGATTGGATTCTCTTCCAATGATGAATCCACCTCATGCTCGATATCATCAGGATAAAACTAATTATATGGTTCTGGATGATACTATAGAAGTTGAGATACAAGGAATACATATTTAATAGAATGATACCTTTGAGTTACTAACAACATATAGGCTATCGTACCAAATTTGTCCACTATCTCAAATGTTCTGACATGTCTCGGAGATAAATTTCATTGTATCTTGATTCGTTTATGTCCCAAATAAGTTGATACATGCATAAAGATCCTATGTCCTACCTCAAAAAATAGAGTTCTATGAAAAAAAATTAGTATATGACTTCTACCTCAAATTAGTGGTAGTCATGTGCTTTATAATCTGCTAGAGTTTCTCTGAATTCTCCGGAACAAGTCAAGGACCCAAAAGAGCTTCCTCCACTGCCTCTACTTAGCACAAGGGTGAACAAAATGCTCAACCATAGAGAGACTCATACAGATCCATCTATATAGTTTTCTAAAAGATTTTATTATAAGAAAACTCAACTTGATGAATATTATTCTCCCAAGAACCTCTAAAATTAAGAATACATTCCCTAAGAATATCCTCTAACACCCAAATCGTCTGCTCGGACCGCCCATCGGTCTGAGGGTGATATGCAGTACTCACAATAACTTCTGGACCTAGAGACTTCTACAACCCTTTCCTGAACATCGATGCAAACTATACATATTGATCTAAAACTATATAATGGGTTACACCATGAGTTCACACTATCTCCCAGATATAAAATATACCTAACTCATCAATAGAGTATGTCTCATAGATTGGAAATAAGTGAGGGGATTTGGTCAACCTATTGACGATCACCCATACCGTATCATTGTATTAAGGAGATCTCAGAAATACTGTGATGAAATCCATGGAGATTTCATTCCATTTACACTAAAGAATATATAGATGACGTAGAAGTCCACTGAATCATATTTTCTCTACCTTCAATTACTGAAAAGTGGAGCACCGAGTGATGAAACCCATTATCTGCTTCTTTGTAACTGGCCACAAGAAATGATGATGCATATCTTGATATAGATCAGTAATCCCTGGGTGAACTATCCAGACTAAGGCCTGATATTCCCTCATTATCATCATGTATATCTAAAGTCACCCAAACACACCCACGGTAGAGAAGAGACTCACTACTATCAACAACCCAACCTAAAGATGAGTTCTCTCCTATGATACTCTCCCTCAAGAAAGAAGGCCTCATAATATAATAATTGGTTCACCTAAAACCATTCTAGAATATAATATTCCACTGCCAAAGAAGCTAGAATAGGTTTCTCATGTTTCTCTTGAACCTCCATATGCAAATCGGAAAATATAAAAATCATCTTTCACTCACTTCTGGCCACTTGGATGGCTTGTGTCTAAGTTTTGTGCTCAATGAATCTTCCACAGAATTTTCATTACAAGGGTTATAGGAAATCTCAAAAGAAAAAGACTGCAATTATTTTAACCACTTGTGCTTACTCAAATTCTAATCTCATTGGGTGGAGATATATTTTATGATTTTCTGATCGTTGTAAATAATAAACCTCTCACCCAGAATATGGTTCCACTAATAGAGTAGATCATGAACCACATCAGCTAGCTTGAGGTCATGTGTAGGATAGTTCATCTCATGCACCCATCCCAATTTATAAATCATCATAAAAAACTATAAAAACATTTCGTGCATCAGAAATAATCATAATTTGATATAATGTGATTCATAATTTTAACTCATGAAAGTCCTTCTCACAAGCTTCAAACCTTAGGAACTATACACTATTCTTAGTCAAGCCCATGAGGTGAACTGATAAGTAGGAAATGTCCTGAATGAAACTTCTATAATATCCAAAAATCCATAGAAAACTACTTATATCAAACACATTCTTGGGATGATGCTAGGAAACCATGGATCTCACCTACTCCAAGTCAATAGATATGCCAGTATCTGATATGATAAGACCTAATAATTGAACCTCACTTATCCAAGTGGCATTTATTGAGGATAATGTAAATATTATGCTCTCTCATTGTACTTATCCCGATCTAAATATGGATTGAATGGGAATTCATGCTATGCGAGTACACTAAGATGTATTCTATGAAGACTACCATGATAGAATAATTATATGGGTGAAATCCTGATTCGTCAAAGCCATAAAGACTACATGTGCATTCATCAGTCTGAACATCATAACCAAGTACTCGTATAAGACATACCATCTCTAGAATGTTGTAGGTGGTATATCTGATGGTCTCACATAAACCTGATGATAGCCCAACCTCAAAATCGATCTTGGAGAAAATTGTTTCCCCTCGAAGTTGGTTGATGAGTTTGCTTATATGATGCAATGGATAATAATTATTTATTGTAATCTATTTAAATCGATGGAAATACACAAAAAAATATGAGGGTATAGTCCACCTTTTTAGAGAAGAGGACCGATGGACCCCATGATAATGTATTAGGTCTGATAAAAACTAATATCCTCGAGATATTCAAGATTCTTTTTGAGTTTCTGGATCTCTGAAGGTTCCATCCTATATGGAGGAATGGACACCGGTGCCACACCTATAACTATCTCAATGGTGAACTCAAAAAACCTCTCAAGAGTTAATCCTGATAAATCCTCAGGGAAGAAATCTCTAAAATTATCCACAACTAGAAGGAACTCCCTGGGTTACATTCCTTGATCAATTATAAATAGACTCGCTAGCTGGGCAGTCAATCTTCCAATCCCCACTTACTTGGGTCCATCCTAAACTATATAGATATCCGATTCTCCTTTTTGTACAAATGAATTATTGTCTGGTGATGTAAAAGACACTCGACGGTGATTACAATATACATAGACATTATAAAGCATGAGACAGTCCATAACAATAAGGATGTCGAAGCTGATCATCTCAAGGATAAATAAATTCAACATGAAACGATGCCCACCTCTCTCAAGGGGGAACTCCTGACACTGATGTGTGCCGCCTTTTCTGACACCTAGAGGAGTGTCTAGATACATAACTCTAAAAAAAAGTACTCTATAGAGATACCAATGATTTCCACAAACATAGTAGATTTGGAAACATGTGATGCACTATTATCAAAAAGGGAATAAACAAAGGTAGGGGCAACCAAAATAGTACCTCAATCTATAGAGGGCCATAGATTCACAAACTAGGAAATTTTTGTTTCCCCTAAACATGGGTTAGATTATTCAAAATAGAGGGTTAGATGAAAATTCTTATATCCTAGTCTTTTCTATAATCAGAAATAGTAAGATAAAGGAAAATAAAATCCTCTGATACCACTTTGTAGAGTCCCAGTCATAGATTCCACTCAATTGTGCCTCGAGGCCAGTTGACCCCATGACATTAATTGAATTTCCATGAACACCAGAGGCTAACGACTTGTAGTGAGGACCTAATAGGTGTATGTGGGGAGAATATTCCTTCATATATCAAAGTACGCATAGTGGTAAACAATAATAAGAATTATCAAAAGCATAATAATAATTATATAGCAGCAAAACTAATAAGTAACCCAAACAGGGTAAATAGAATACAGTGGAGGGTCAATGAAAACACATGGTGAAAAAGTGATGATAATGACGTCACGAGTCTATAAAAATATAATTTCAAGGAAAACATAGGTACATGAATGAACAACATTCTATCAAAAGTAAAAAATCATAAACTGCCACAATAGATTCTCAACCATAGGCCTGGTCCTCTACTACCCACTCCATCCTAAGAAACAAGAAAATAAAACATTAGAAGTATCTTGCTTCCCTATATCCATACATTTGATCATAAGGTATACTCAAGTACCAAATGGAACCTGAGTAGGGTTTTAAATAATAAATATCATTAGGTCGACACCCATAGTGTCTAGACCTTTCTATTTTTTCACTATAAATAAGAAATAGTGTTCTGTATATAATAAATGATAGGTTGGTTAATAAAAAACTACAACTTGGATCGAGTTCCTAAGTAGAAACCTTTCCAATATCACATTCTCTGGCCTATACCTACAGTCTGAATAAAGAACCTATTCTTGTCACATAATATATAACATATTCTTTAGTAATCAAAAAAATTAATGAATCATACCCCCAAGTTTGTGCTCTCGCATGGGGTCTCAATCCCATGTCGTCACATTATAATACTGTAAAGTAAGAAGAAGTATCACAAGTCCATAAATATTCTCATATAAACCTAAAGGACGCATTTCATATGATTCAACAACCAAACAGATAATTAAAACCAAACATTCCATTAAAACATGAGGTGGATTCTCATGCCCATCCCATGTGATCTAAAATAATCCCAAGTATTGTAATAGAAACATTTGATAACAGAAATACCAATAAGGCAATCCATGGAGATCTAAAATAATCCCCATCATCACTATGAGATATGGTAACCACAGATTCTACCCTAGGTATCTCACAAGATTACCAAGTACCACCCAAGGAAAGGAATATCCATCTTTCCAAATTTTCCTCACATAGTTTCTCCCCATAGGAACCTAAATCACTCATTAGTATAATAAATCACAGAAGAAGCCCTTTCCTGGAATGGAAAATCATAACACCTATCACATCGGGTAGAAACCCATAGAACATGAGAATTCCATCCATGGTTCCTTAATAAGAAACTCATGTTCTCTCATGGCCCGTGTCCAACACTATATCAAATAAGGAATAACTAATAAGAAATACGGTTATGATTTCTAACCAACAACAATCATCTCAATACCACATGATTTCATTATAAAAGTTAAGAAATTAATTCTAAAAATTGTTGGAGAACTTCATATAATAAGGAAGTGATAATTTTACAAGAGTAGGAAAGGTATGAGGCATAAGCTATTTGGAATAATCCTTAGACAACTGCATGTCAGTACATGTAATTCAATATCACAAGTCAAAAAGTTTAACTACAATTTAATATGGTTTAAGACACTAATAAGGGAATGAAAAATGAGCAATGAGCTATAATCAAGGAATATGGTGCCTCTTCCCAATATGTCATTAATGAAATTTCAAAATCTCAAACTATCAATCTTGATCAAATATGACCTTCCATTCGAACAAAAAAAAGACTCAAGAAAGAGAAACAACCAAGGAATAATCATTTGGAATAATATAATGTATTAAATTTCACGTGGAATTATTCATAATCATTAAAAGTAAGGCATAAATATAAATCACTTGGAATAAACATCGACATTTTAGCATGTTAGTCATATTGCAATTAAAGATACATCAAGTGTCTCAAAGGTATAAGGCACTACACATAGGCCAAACCACAATGTTCATATTTAGGAACTAATAAAGGAATCCTTATTAAATTTATATTTATAATTCTAATCATAATAATAAAATTATGGAATTATTAAGGTTCCATAAGCACCAATGACAATTTTCCACATTTTAGACCAAATGGATAAATTGGTCATTCTGGTTAGACACACACAAAGGAGTTTCCAAAGGCAAATTTTACACCCATAGATGGGCTTTTCAAGTATGATAGTCCCTAATAACATGGTAGAACAAGCTATTCATTTTAATATGTGATAAAAATGATTTCCATAAGGTTCCAGCGGGGCGGAACAATAGCGCAACACTAATAGAAGTGAAAGAAATGGGGAAAAGGGTAGTCGCCCTACCTCAACGTCGTGGTACTACGCATGTCTGGTATCAAGTATTGATTCGATATAAAATGGAATAAATCAATAGATTTAGGAAAAACACCCAAAATGGGGCTAAACCCATCGCATGGAGATAACACTGTGATGGTTGGATAAACCAATAAATCAAGGGGAGCAGATGAGAGAGCTTACCGAGAGGAGTTGTAACTTCCAACGATGAAGGGATTTGACCACTAGGGATAGAAATTGATCAAAACCCAAATAGTGGAGAGGAGGGGTTCCTCGTACACTTTTAGGGAGGAAAAACTCGAGTGTACGGGTTATAGGAAAGATTAAAGTGTTTAAAACATTTCAAAAAATAAAAAAACAACCCAGAAGGTACCGCACGGTTTGACCAAACGATTGGCCAAACTGTGTGCCCACCGTGCGGAAGATTCTACTATTATAGGGTGTAGTGCATGGCCTACCACATAGTTTCACTAACCATGTTCTGTTCATGTGGTTTCTCACAACCCCATATCTTCAAACAGTCACATAGTCATGCACCTGGGCTGCATGGTTTCTCTAAACCATGCGGCCTAGTCTGTTTTCCCACTTTTCGATACTACAGGCTTCAAATGACACCCAAATGAACATCTGAACTCCATTTTAATATTAATCATCTAACTAAGGAATGTTTGAGGGTTTTATCCCAAAAATTAAATATCCCATAACTTTGGAAAAAGCTGGGGTGTTATGGCCGAGAAGAAAATGTTAAAAATATTCCTTTTAAGAACATTGTATGGAAAGTAAAATATAATAGAAGATGAAATTGAAAAATAATTAAATTGAATTGAGTAAAATTATTTAATCAATATTTATATAGGGGAAAATAATTATAAGGAATAATTAAAAATATTTCGAACTTTTTTTTAATGAAAAATCTATTACCTTGAGTCTCAACTCTCCAAGTGTGTCTTTTACTATCCAAAATGGTAAAATTATATTTATTATTTACTTGATTAATAATAATTTCCAATTTCATTTAATTGAAAAAATATCAATTATTTCATTTATTATCATGTTCTATTCAGTTTCTAAATCGGTTATGTTCAAGTCGTGTTTGTTAGGTTCGTTTGATTCATAATCTCCAAAAAAAAATCGATAGACAAACCATGGTCAGAAATGTTATAGACCAATAATATCCTGAATAAAAATCATGTCATAATTATTATTTTCATACATTAATAAAATTTTATAACCATCCATGTATGGAAGTAATGTAAAATGAAACGCATCATTCATGGAGGTGGTAGTTTGCATATATACATGAGTGATGTTTCTGTTTTCCAAAGGTTTGGTGGAAGGAAAGTAGAAAATAGTTTATCATTCAAGAATTTTAATTATTTTGAAAATATAATATATAATTTTTAAATCAATTGATATAACCATTTGTGTGATGTGGTGATAAATATAATATATGTAACCTCATAAATGTGGTAATATTAGTGATGTATTTATTTTCCATTGGATGGAAATGAGGTAAAAAATAGTTGTTACATCAACATAATAAAATTTTAGAAGTATAATGATAATAATTTAATTATTTTGATATGGTTATAAAATATTTTTAATCATTTTAATAAAAATTAAATTTGAATGTAGTCGGTTAAGGTGATTATTTCTTCCTTTGAAATCCTCTTTTCTATTGAGCTTCAGACATTTGGAATTGAGGATTATGATAACACCCATGGATTAGAAAATTGGTATGGGATGTATGTGGAGGGATTTGGTAAGAAGTTTTAGAGAAAGTTGAGATTATATGTTTCTTTGTAAATGATATATTGAGTCTATTTTAATAGTAAAAATTAGTAGAGTTTATACAGATATTGTATTTTTAATGGTTAATAATGAACTTCTATAAAGTTATGTAGATCAAAAATAAATTATAGATGTAATTTTTGACAATTTCACATTATAATTTTCATATTATAATATATCTGTATTTTATATATAAATTAATAAAATATTAGTAAACATTAAATATCCTTACAATCATTTTCATGCCAATTAACATAATTTGATTATAAAAACACCAACACAACAATGGGGCTATAATATAAACACTTAAATCATAACTAATACATACTAATTTTTCAATAAAATAATTGTAACACCATAATACATCCAAAACCTATAACTTTTAACATTTTTAAAATCATTTACTTTTTTTCTAATAATTTGAGAACTGTTTTGTCAATGTTGTGTAAGCATTATAGATAGTTATAATATTTTTAAAAATTTAAAATAAACAATCACAATAAATTTAATTTAGTCATTATAAATATTATAATCTAAAAAAATTAATAACGTATTTTTATATATATATGTATCATTAAGTTGTATTAAGTTGGAGAGAATGAGTTTTTTAAAAAATATTAAATTTATAATGTAAAACCAATTCTATAATGAATGAAATTGGAACCAAATGGGGAATTTTTTGATTATATAATAATTTATAATATAAATAAACTTTTAAAATAAAATTTAGATACATTTTAGTGATATTTTTAGTCTTGTGTCTTAGTTCAGCCCCCACATTAACCATTTTAATCCTTATGGTGGTGATTAAATTTTATCTTGGTAACTATTGTTTATTACCAAAAAAATAATTGGGCCATATTACAATATTTTAATTTTATGATTAAAATATGGAATAAATTTCAAAATATTAAATATCCAGAAGTTGTAAAATTTATTTACCAAATAATTTTGAAAAATGGAACAAAAATTAGATTTTATAAAAAATACCATTTTGAGCAAAAAAATAATTTTATACCAAAATCATGTATGGAATTGATCACCCTAAAATTTATTTGTTCTGTAATAATAAATGAATATTTATTTTTATGTATAAATAATAAAAAATTCAATTTATCATTGTAAATTATTCATTAGAAAGGTTTCAAAAAAATTTCTTTTGTTAGAATAAACAGTCACTTAGAATCTGAAATATCCGACATGTGTTTGTAAATTCTGTTCTACCTGGTGCACCATAACTAATGAGTTTTTACTTTGGGAAATATATATATTCAAATTATTTAATATTAATATAAATACATTATCACTTATTATCTTTCTTCTTCATAACATTGATTTTATAATTCCCTAGAGTATATGTCTCATTGATATGGTTATTATAGGTCCCCATTATAATAAGAACCTTGAAATGATATAAACATATTCTTAAATATAATTTTGTTGATGGTTAAAGTTATATTATTGGGAATATATTATAATGACTATTAGGTGAGAATAATCGTATGTGGATGAGGCTACTTTACATTAATTTCATACTTTGTAATCTCTAAGATTGGAGATTATGAGAACAAAACTGCATGTAAGAATTTTGCATATTTTAGTATCATTGGATATTCCTATCTACGAGCATGTGTAATGATACTTAGAATGTATGATTATCATTAATTAATTTCATGACTCATTCAATTATATTTACTGAAAAAATGATCATGCTATATATTGGTGGGAAGTAGGGTATGTTGGGTGTGTTGGGTGTGTCACAAATGACATGTTATTAATGGAAAAGTCAATGAAGGAATTCTTCCTTCCAAATTTATAAAAGTTTATATCTCATTAATTTAATTTAAATATAACTATAACATAAATTCCATGCCCAAAGTGTAAAAAATTGTATTTTAGATAGTCAAAAAAAGACATATCAAGCATATATGTTGATAACGTAGATGTTCATCCTTTTTGATAACATGATGAGATAGAGTGATTATATTGCACAGTGATCATTCATATATGGTTGTCAATGTCAAAAAATTAAGTTCTTTCTCTTTGGTTTAATGGCCCATTTCTAGATAGTAATCTTGGACATTAGGCAGGTCTACCTAAGGCTAATGAAAAATAATCCAAAAGGGTCACACAGAAGTGCTTCTGTTGATCTTGATTAAATTATATTTGAATTTAACTATTGGAATAAATATTCATATCCACACTAAGAAAAAAAATTATTCAATTTTAATTTATCACAAATGTTCACAATGTAATAAATAATTATTTATACCTTAGTAAATAATTTATTAAGATATGAGAATATGTAATAAATATTTATTTGATATATTGTGGATAAAATATTTATTTTATTAAATATTTAACAAATATTAACTATTTTTTCTATGAATAAAATATTTTTTAAGTGAATAAAAAAATTTAGCTAGGTATCTCATAAAAAAATCAGAATTATAGCAGACCAAGACCTCATCAAGTGGAGAATATTAACTTATAATCCCATAAAATGATATTTATCAATCCATGAGTTAGAATACACCAAAACATAATAAAATAATATTATTATTATATACATTGGGGTTTGGTAAGGATTATAATATTATTTATTTTCTAGTAAAAAATTAAATAATATTTTATTCTAAACACTATATCTATAAATGGATTGTAATGTATATTGGGTGGGGTTAATTGAGAATTGAGAATCATTGCACGAATTGGAATACTCTCTTGAATTGTTCTTTACATATTCTAAAGAATAAGAAGAACCCCTTCAAGCCTGAAGAATATTGAAGTGAGTGAGATGAGCAATAAAATAATATTTATATACTATGCCATCACCCTAAAATAAGTCAAATTTTATTATAGATCAAATGAGTGTGTCTGTATCACTGCTAGAGGGATTCTACACTTGGATCCATATATCGTAATGAAGCTAATCTGGAAAGTGTTTTTTGTAAGATCAACATATACATTGAAGAATGTTTCTAATATGAGGAAAATATTTTATTAGAATCATAAATAAATTAATTATAAATTTAATGTCAAAGGATTCTCTATTGGGGATTCTAGATACTCTGTTCAAATAAGTTTCAACATATAACACCCCAAATGAGCTTTTACAGCGCCTAGAACCTATATGTTACGACCCACCATCACCAAAAGGAGGGAAGGGTCAGCAGGTTTCCAAGACCTTCCTTATTTAAGTTTAAGGAGAGATAATGACCACCAAAACCCTCCTTCTATATGTCCCGGAGTGGCGAATAGCACCAAGGGTATGAAAATTACACACAAGTGGAACGCATTACCCTTTTTGTTTTATAGGGTCGGAAGATAATATGATGAAACCCAACAATACCAAAAGTAAAAGAAAAGTAAAGCCAAAAGTAAACCATTCCCACATGCATGTTCCAAAAGTAAAATCCACAAGGTACAAAAGTGACTACAAGGGTAAGTACCAAGGAAAGAAAACAGCAACTGCGACTGCCTCAAGGATCTGAGCTAGTACGGTCCTGCGTGATCCTCGAAGTCCTCCTGGAAACCTGAAAACATTTTTATATACGTAGGGTGAGCGTACAAGTACACTCAGTAAGGAAAACCAATGACTCTTGTGCACAAGTGGGGGAACGTACTAAAGTCTAGTGAGAAGCAGAGAACCATTACTATGAAGGAGTTCACCCATCCCACTCACCGGCTACACTCACCAAGTAACGCAAAACAAGTAATATATATAAGAGCACATCGATGTTTGGGTACCCCGCGCCACATTTCCACTGGTTATTGAGACATCCTACGCATCAAACCAATCCCACCATTCTCACCGCAGTCCCACTGCCACACCCGCACGCACACACCTGGGCCACAACCGCACGTAGTCCCACTGCCGAATCCTGCTCGCAAACACCTGGGCCACAACTATCACACGTAACCATGCCTGCAAACACATAGTCCAGAATAACCACCACCACGCCCGAAGACACCTAGGCTAGAAGATCCACTGCCACGCCTGAAGACACCTAGGCCTCATCCCGAAGACACTTGGGAAACCACCTGCCCGCACACACCTGGGCCAACCACCAAACTACACTTCCCTAAGATTCTTGGGCTAATTATAGACCTCAGGCCATCACATCCTGCCCATAGGAACTTGGGCTATTCGGGAAAGGGTGCAAAAAAGGAGTTAATAACCATCCACTAAAAATAGTGTTGGGAAAAACACCCTCCCCCATGAAATGGGGGTGTTCGACACTAAGTTCTCAACTTGGGTGGGGCACGAATAAGAAACACAAAACTAAAAGTATATACATAGGTAACAAGCACTCACCCAAAGTTAGGTTTTTCTTCAGACAGCCTATAGATCACAACAATACTCAAATCTGAGTCACGACTCTCGCCAACAAAACTCATTTGTCCCATTCTTGTTTTCACATTCAGTAATAATGTTTAACTAAGTTTTTTCCCCTACTTGGGCAACTAACACCATAAGCATAACCAAGGAAAGAATCCAGCCAAACGTCAATTTAAACATTCACGCTCAGTGCTCTTGTATAGTTACAACAACAAGGGGATAAGTGAGATCCCTCGAAGTACTGGAACCAAAGAAACCCTCGAGACACTACCCTGTGTCCCCCAAAATGGTTTCTCATCAACAGAGGATCCCACCCCAATTCGTGATATAAAAAAGTTAACCACCCGGTCTTAAAACTCACAACCACTGAATCCATATCAACATGGGATCCCATCCTCTCCCACATATCTAGAAATCGGCCCATAAAAGAAAACAACCAAACCACTACCACCAAAACAAAGTAGGGACATGCCAGTATTTTCAGATTTATAAGATTTAACACACTCCATGATTTCAATTTCGTGTGCTTTAACCGTGGGTTATCACTAAAGGGTTGATCCCGGTGCTTTCAATTTATTTAGTTGGGTGTACATGATTAACCAATTGCCCTTTTCACAGTAGGAGTTCACAACCACAAACAAGTCATTTAAAACATCCCCAGGGGTTTATTAGTGCACAGAGAAAGACCACCAATGGCCATGATTTTCAGTAGGCGTAAGCCCGCACAATTTAAAAATATGATCATAACATAAAACAACATCAACGATCAAATCCCCCCCCCCTTCATTCTTCATATAATCAGTTCATTATCCTTATTTAGGTCTAGTTTAACCAATTCTATAGAATTAAAAGCACACCCACCCAACATGATACACAAAAGCGAGAGATGAAGAAATTCCCTACGTGTTGATCAACGATCGATGCTAAGGCTGGGGGCGGAACTTCACGGAGAGTAATGCGGCTCATCTGAAAAAAAAGCATCTTGTCTGGACGAAGGGTACTCTTAGCATAAGGTGATCGAGCAATGAAGAAACCATGGCTAAACCATAGTTTATAAGAGTCGCGGACGGTTGAGATTAGAACGCCAAACCGTGTAAGGAGCGGGGGTCGTGGGATGACCACGTGGCCCCACACGTTATTAAAGGGGTTGGGTGGTTTAAACCGACACACACACCATGTTAAATTATTAAATATTTAATTATAACATTTATGGGAGTTACCGGGCTTTAAAACAAGCTCAAATGGGGTCAAAAAAGGGTTTAAAACTCAATTTGCGCACGTCACTGTAAAAACCCAGACAAAGCCGGGTGACGCCGATCGGTGCGGTGATTGTATAGTGGCCAAGAACCGGTCTCTACATCTAAGGGTTGCTAGCGCATATCCTGTGAGAGCATTGGGTTGTTCTTTTTGGTCGCTGAGTGTTTCTAGGAAGGTGATGATGGGATTTGGGTGCAGGATTGCGGTGGGGTCTGGCGAGCCACAGATTGGGTGGTCGTGGTTACGGTGATGGTTTATTTATCTTTTTCTCTTGACTTCGCATTTATTTTTAGGCTGTGGATCTAATGATCGGGTGTTATCATCTTCTCCATTTGGTTTACTTCATGTTTTTTGGTTGATTCTGTTTTTTTTGTTGATGTCTCGGATTATTGTGAAGTTTCTTGATGGAAGAGGAATTGATCTATGGTTTACCTACAATAGATGATGTGAAACCTTTAATTTTGATGATTTTGATTTGGATTTTCTGTTTGTGATGAGGTTGGGCCTTGACATGTTTCATTCCAGCAGAAGCGTCTTCTTTGTCTGAATTGGATGTTTTCTTCTTGTGAAGTTTTTTTGGATGACTATGATACTGTTTTGGATGTTTCTGTTTTTTTCTATCTGGAAAAAACCTTGATCTACATATTGATAAGTTCAATGGCAATGGTGGTTCCCAGATTACTTGTTGGATTATGGATCTGTTTAAACTATCACACTACATGGGTCTTCTTCAAATGAGGTCCGGACCAGGAAGCATTCACCTTTTCATTCCATTCAGATTCGGAAGTTCGAGAGGGTATGGCTCTGCCATCAGTACCGTGCCCGTGCACTTCTGCATCGGACAACTAGGCTAGTTTTTATGTGATGAATAATGCTTGTCATCATGATGTAATAGCTGGAAAGGGGTAGATCCAGTAGTCTTGACCTGGGTTATCGTCTTTCTTGGTTTTATGTGCTTGTAATGTTTGGAATTTTTGGTTTCACACTTTTTCCTTAAAAGTGTTTATAATGAAAAATTTAATTTGTAGTCAGTGTAAACCAAAAGAAAGAAATCTAGATACTGACTATTCCTTCAAAATGATGGGGTGAATTGATCAATTAGAAAAATTGGGATTCCAATTGGATAAGAAATTAGCCATTAATATTATTTTATTATCCTAATGATAAAGGTTGTATTTATTTGTGAAATCCTAGATAAATTAAAATGATAAATCACTTGGGAAAAACTTCTCCATACTTCACCATGTAGATATGGGTTTATTGAAACATATTTATCTACCCCTAATGGTGAAATGTTTTAAAGAAAAGTTTTTTGATCAAATGGATAATATTATTACAAAAGATCCTTTATGGATTCTTTCAATGATAAAAAATATTTAAAGGTGGAAAAGAAACAAAGTGTATTTTCTTATTATGTGGAAAGAATATACACTGGAAAATAAATTTCAATGAATATATGAGATAATCAGTTTCATCCCCATCATGTATATTTATCATGATTCTATTCAACACTAGTTTATTAAATTTAATATTCTTAAAATATGCATGTATTCAAATATAGGAAATGATAAAGAATAGGAAGTTTGTAAATTGGACTCAAAAGGATCAAGGAAAGGGTGATTTCTATATCATCTAAGGGGAGATCACTATTTCTAATTAACATTTTGGATTGATTAAAGTTTCTAATAAGTGAAACCAACACATCTATCTCAATCACCGGATTTACAAAATGATAAATTATTTCATTTTCATGTAAAATATTTCTATGGTACTTAAATACTAGTCTAACATATTAGTAACTCTTTTGTAAAAAATAACCATTGCAATGAGTGGTCAATATAAAATATAATACTCCTACCAATTTGTGCAAAGATAATTCCTTTTCATATAAAACTAAAAGTAGTTGAACTATTTATACCCATAAAAGTTTTTTATTCATAATTTAGTTGATATAGTAGATATAATAACAAACTACTTATAATATTTTAGATTAATAAACCCTTATAAATAAACATACATAATAAAAAATCTATAATTATTTCAAGATGACCATGTGAACTACTCTAAACTAAAGGTAGCTTCATATACTTCATGAGGAGTCTTTAAGAACATTTTCAAACACTCAGTGAAGTAAATGAGTGTACTTTGTAATGATCGAGTAATCTTAGAGATGGAATGATGGAAACATCTTATCCAAGTAATCATTGATCTTATATGTTGATTAAAGGTTATCCTTAACTCAAATTTACTTATGCACAACAATTTCATGATAGTAGTAAAAGGATAATCAATGATGAGTCTTTTATATATTGAAAATATTCCATAATTCATTTTAAGAAATGTTTTGAAAATGGTAGTGAAAAAACTAACCATAATCCAACTATATTATCAAATAGATATCTTATCAATTATGATATAATAAGATTCGATTAGGATACTAATATAAGTTTTTATTGAGAACCATTTTTTAAAAGCCATACTAAGATACCAAAGAAAATTACAACACTAATTTTTGGATATATAAGTGATCTTATAGCCACTAATGATATCAATTTCTAGTCAATATCGACTATATTTCCAAAAGTAAAGCCTTTATATTTGAGGATAGTGGGAGAAGATATAAACTCAATAGGTTAACGCTCTAGACTCACATGATTTGTCATTGGAAAAAAGAACTCCACTGAGCTTAGTGGGGGGAGTAGTTATAGAAACACATACTATATATGAATTCATAACCAAAGAGGTGTTATATGTTCACCATAGTGGGTGATAAATATATTATTCTTTCAAAATATTTATTCACATAAAGAAGAGGTAAATAGTATTATTCTACTATTGAAATGTATATATAAATTCATGTAATGGATTCCATGTATCAAAATTTAGGGATTTTGTATTTGGAATTTTTATAAGAATTTATACTACTGGAGAGTATTCATGAAAAACTAGATATTTATGGTAAAATATGGTGTCAATATATCATGATGTATTATTTAGAGTTTAGTCTATGACGAATCTAGTCACCCCTCATCATGATTGAAATCTTTTTCAAATTCTACTTTTCAAATCATATTTCTATGATCATCATATTATTCTATTTATATTAAAGGCCACCTCATTTAAAGGAATCGTTGAGGAATATACCTATAGGATTCGTCCAAAAGGAGATCATATGGTATGTGTCTACTCTCCATAAAAAAATGGTCAACTGAATAAATAAATATCAATAGGATATTCATATTAAAAAATATATATATATATAAATAAATCAGGCATAATGATCATATGAAATTCATTTCAAATTAAATGAGTGTCATGTGTATCAAAATGGTTAGTGGAAACACTTCTATTTTTCAATATAGATATGTTAATAAGATATATAAAACAAATTTTCTGTATTAGTTTCTTGTTTAGACTAAGGAATGAAATTTTTCATGTTTGACTTAATGTTGAAACCATGTTCAAGGGAACAAGATCTTTGAGTTTTCTAAATCTATTCATGGAACATATATTAACATAGTATTGAAACATTAATGTTTAAATTATTCAGGAATAATTTTTTTTGAATATAATACTTTAAGTAGAACATACATTGTCATGGTAAGGTATTATGTAGATTAAAATAAAATCCCAATATTATGTGCTAAGAATTCATATTTTGGTCCATGATATGTACTGATGTTTGATATTATTGATGCATAAATCATAATAGGTGAATATCAAATAGATCCAACATATTTTTATATACTTTAATTTAGAACTATCTGATAGAACATGTAGATATATAACTGGATGAGTTCCTAGTTTCTGGAGAAATGAGAATGCTGTTAATCAAGGTAATTGAACACTTGTTTAAACTAGGTTCAATTATATCTAGTATCTTAGAAAATGATAAAGTAATATTAAAGAAAAACCTATTAAAGCTAGTGGTTTCCATATCTACAATAAATTTGTATGTTACAACATTTTATATAGATTAAGAAGTTGTTTTAGCAACATCTTACACTGAATTTGTGTTCAACCAAAATAATGAGATTTCTCATTTTATAGTAATCTTTGACTATGGATTTAGTTATAATATATGTATTATGAAATGGGAATAAGTGTTGGATATGCAGTTATATCACTACTTGATATATTTCCTCCAAATAGTAATTATTCTTCAAAAAGATTCTTCAAAAAAACAAACGGATTTACCAACCCTAGCCATTGAAATGTTGTAGGGTTAGGAGTTAAATATGTGCTCCGAAGAAGAATGTTTTTCATGTGATCACAAATCGATCATTAGTAGTTGGTGCTAGTGTAAGTGGGATTTTGTTGCGGTTGGGTCCTTATAACGAACTACATTATACATTGGATTACATATATCTTAAAATAATTTATAATTAATATAAATTCTTTATCACTTATTGTTAATTAGTATGAATAATAGTTATGTGATAATGAATTGATAAGGCCATAGAGGTTCCCTATTATGATGATAAAATATATATTCTATAGTGATATCCTTAAATATAGTTTTGAGGTTAGATAACGTACTATGATAGGGAATATAATATACATACCATCAATTGTGAGTACTCGAATGTGGAAAAGGCTTCTTCTCAATAAGTTCACTATTAGTAATCTCTAAGATGATAGATTATGAGAAAAACCCACCCACATTAATTATAAATGTTTTATTTTCATAAGTTTAATGTTACTTAGACTTTAATATTATCATTAATTCAACTCATTACTCACAGACTTAGATTTAGTAATAAAAATCATCACACTATATGTTTGGAGGAAGTAGGGTATTTTTAATGCGTCATAAATGGCATGTTGTTAATGGATATGACGCGGAAGGATTTCCCCATCCATCTCTATTAAATTTGATATATCATCCCTTTGATTGAAATATTACAATAAAATGAATTCCATGCACATGGTGTGAAAATTTTAATTTCATTTAGTCAAAGAAACATGTATCAAGAATATAGGTTAATGATGCATATTGGAAACCTCCTTGATGAGATATTGAAAGAAATAGATTATATTACATAATGATCATTCTTATGTGGTTTTAAACATTATGATAATGAGTTCTTCTCTAGGTTATCGTGACCCATTGATAGACATTAATATTGGACTTTAGGAAAGCCTTCTTAGTTCCAATGAGAAATAATCCTAGAAGTTTAAACAATATGCCTTTTTATTAAGCTCGACTAAATTCTATATGAGTTTAATTATTAGAATAAATATTATTTTTAAAACTATAGAATAATTTTTTTCAATTTTAATTGATCACAAATATTCATAAGGTAATAAATAATCATTTATCCTACCAAAATAATTTATTTAGTTACATTAATGCATAAAAATATTTTTTCGATTGAATGTTTATAAAATATTTATTTAAGTGAATAAAAATATTTATTCATTCATCCAAAAAATTGTGGAATTCGAGTAGACCAAGATCCCATCCGGTGATGAATAAAAATTTACAGGCCCAAAAATAATATTTAATATTCCCTGAGTTAGCGCACACCATAAAATTATATTATTATTTCGAATGGTATTTGTTAACAATTATAATATTTTTTAAAGGATGGTAAAAAATTATTTAAAATTTTAATTTAACCCCACGAACTATAAATATATGGTTACGTATATTGTATAGGGTTAACGTAGAATTGGGTATCAGTTTGCATAATGGAATTATCTCTCAAATTATTCCTCTCATATTTTCAAGAATGAGAATAAATACATAAATCATAAATGATTATTGATGTGCATATGATTGTAACTTATTGACCGTTCCAGGGTCTTGTTCTCGGCTAATGTGTATAGCAGCACTTAGGTCAAATAATCAGCGATGATACTTTTTTATAGTTGATTGTTTTTGTTGTTTTTATTTTTAATGGGAGGGGGTTTGTAGAGCTAAAACAAAATGATTGATTTATTTAGATTGATTTAACAATTTTATAAATATTTGTGTGAGTTAATTATTAGGTAATTAATATAATTATATCATTGATCTTTGCTTTACATAGCATGATATTAACACTCACATCACAAGATGATTGTGGTCGAAATACCTAAGTGTTAAGGCTTTAATATATGCCTTAACATATCTATGGTTATAATATCCATAAAATTTTTTTTATGGTGTTTTATTTATGGTTAAAATAATCCATGGTATATACATTTTGAAAAAAACATTTCATTAATTTGTGACAATTTATGTTCAACATACACAATGTTAACCTAAAGAATACTCAACAAGAAAAAGACCTTAATCACTTAACATCCCCAAATTATGAATCACCCAAATTATAGATTTACCCATCCATTGATATGGTTATTAATATATTTTGTATTATTATTGTTATGGTTTCAAAATAAAATATAAAGAACATGACAAGATAAGAGTATTGCGCCGAACTCACACAAGAAATGTGAAGAGAGGTAAAAGCAGACATTAGATTGAATGAGAAAGATAAATAAGGGAAGGTTTTTCAACTTGATTTAAACTATTTTAATATAATTAATATTTAAGAACATAGTTTGGATGATTAGAAGATAATTTGAAAAAGAAACATTCAATAAAATTGAAATGAAATTGAAAATAGCTTATGTGGATACAATAGTAAACAAACGCCCTTAACACAAAAATAAAATTAGAGGAGAGGTATTTATTATTGAAACAAGGTAAAGGAAAGTCCTATCAGTCCCTTTTTAAAGAAATAGTCATAAAAAACCTCCTCTTTCAGTGTTTAAATTCAAACTACTTTCAAGGATATGAGGGTTGTATTTATTTCCCAAGGAGTTGGGCTGTTTTCATTTCAAGTCTTCCACTCCAGTTGGCTCCAAGATTGGACCATCCAAAAAGTAGAAGATTGAGATATTTCCTTATTAAAAGTTGTATATATACATGTTTTCTAACTATTATGAAAATTTGGCGTCAATTGGACTTAAGTAACCAAATTTATGGTGGTTTGAATAAAAAATTCTAATCTATCCATTTTTGTCAACACTTTTTTTATGTCAATAATGCGAATGGGTTTTTGAATAGAAATATGCTATAATATCTAAACTATTTCATATAAAAGTTCTTCCACAATTATATTTTCTTTCACACTAAAAAATATTACCTCGAATGGATGTCCATATCAGGATAAAATTCAATAAATGTGTATTGATTTTAATTCTCGGATATAATGGTTGGTTGGAATTCAAAGAATCAGTTTAATGTTTTTATCGGGTTATGTAGGGTGAGAGTTATGATAAAAATGTTAAACTGACATTAATATAGATTAATTAAAATAATTCCCTAAAATTATATTTAATATTAAAACATGAATATTTTTAACCAATTATGCACTTTTCATAGAAAATAATTAATGTGAGTAAATAAACATTTATGGATAAATTAATAACTTCAACTCCCCCACACTTAGTCTTATGCATTTACTCATGTGAAAAAAATGTAAAAACATAACGAACTCATTATCACTCACCAAAAAATATAAAAAAATTGTTTTAGCTAATAAATGTAGGTTTAGAACATTGAACTCATCCATGTTTAATTAAATCACAAAGTTGTTTCTCAAAAAAATGTTCCAAAAAAATCATTTTTCAAGCTCAAATTAGAAATGGAAAAGGGTAGACACTCACAACTTACTCCTCTCAAGATGATAAAAAATTGATTATATGGGTTCACTCATTCACCAATAAAAAGTGGAAATCTTATAATTTTAAAGAGCTCTCAACTTCCATTCCCTATCCAAAATTTCACAATAATCAAGAGGTATTTTTAGCAGTTTTGCTCTAGATATGGGACTATAGGAATTTAATGTCCAAGAGATTGAAAAATAGAGGAAAACACCAACACGGAAAATGAAATGCACAATTTAAAAGAATACATAGAAGGTTATGGAAACAAATATTTACAATGGAATGATTGTGTGAAGGATGACACAAAAGAGATGGATAAAATTTGACGGGGATGAAAAGATGAAATATTTTCAAAACACAAAACTCTCCTAATGAAATAAGTGTTATTTTTTTATTTTATTTTGTTTTTCTTTTTTGAATTTTTTGAAATTTTTACTTGAAATAGATCTCACACTATTCTCTCAACCCATGTTTGATCTCCTCATAACACTAATTGTAATAGTTATAACAAGATCAAAGGGTGAGAAAGAGTGTTTTTTGACTCACCCAAGACACAACCCATTTTCTTATTTTTTTTCTATTGTTTTTACTTTTCTTTTGAAAAAATTTCAATAACATGTACGAAATTACATAAATGAAAAAAATTTCCTCAACCCCACTGAATTAAAACATTTCCCCCATACATAAAGATATGCTTTCCCTCAAGGACATGATAACAAGTTTAAAATCAAGAAATAGATACCCAAAATGAAATCCATTCCCCAACACTTAAATTTCAGTAAATTATGAAATATAATTCCATATAGGTGTTGGCTTGGAAAAGGTACTTAGATTGTAATGTGGATATCAAAGAAAATGTTTTCATAGGTGGTCTTGAAAAAACTTACCCAAGTTTTTAGTGTTAAGCGGTCAAATGTAGAGTTACTTGAGTTGTCGATTCCTTAGAGACCTAAGAAAAAACATATAGACATGCACACTCTATGGACTGATTTGGGCTATTATGTGGACAAATTTGGGTTGATTTTAGATAGGTTTAAGAGAAAACTATGAGACTTAAAAAAAATCAAATAATTAGAAGGGTTAATCCTAGGTTATTATAAGGGGGGATTGGATGAAATTATTTTTTTTAACGATTTCAATTTCTTATATTCGGGATGGGTTTATTCAAGAATATCAAATAACATCATAACTTACAGGTTTTATATCAAAAAATCATAATACTAATCACCTATACATTTGGAGGATCAAATTTATGAGCACTCCAAGGTAAAGGTTCGTATTAGTACTTGATGTATGTGGCCTTAAAATTCAACAAGAAAGATGAACTTTTAAAATCATCAAATAGAAATCTCAATTAAAATAAGTGATTATAAATTAATGGGGTGATAAAAAAAATACAATCCAGACCATTGCTAATCCCTTTTATCAACCCATAAGTGGGTTAGCCCTCCATTGATGTTATGATTTCAATGGAAGTGGGAAGTAGACTCATTAGGGAGGAATTGAAGAAGTAAAAAAACAATAAAAAGAAAACAATCACACCACCATTGTGTGAAAAGTTTAACAAGGTTTCATATGAATAAATTCACACCATAAAGAAATGGTATAAATGTGATAATAATAATAATATGATAACATAAGATAAAGAATTTTTATTGAAAACTAAGGCGATTTGAACAACTTACAAATGAAGAAGAAAATTACAATGGAAAAGTGGCATCATAACACTACAATGAAAGAAATCATCAAAGATGATAAAATACTCAACCACCACTACCTTAAATAGTCATATCAAGAGGCTTGAGTCAAACTCCCAACATTATAAGGGATCCAACTTGAGTATGGTAGGCATAGTGTGGTTGAAAGTAAGGGAGATGAGACTTTTCCACCCTTGACCCAATGTTTTAGTCAGCTTGCATCCACTGGACAGAGGTGCCTAGATGACCTTATTGATAGCCGAATTGGAGTGGGACATAGAAAACAAAACTGAATCTGTGGATGTCTCTGATCTCTTGGGAAAATTTCAGCCCAAATAAATTTTTGTTTGTCGAGATATGATGAAATTGGTAGCATGTTTTTCTAGGCCTCAAAATCTGGTCCATAATTTTATCTCCAAATTGGGCCGCAAGAAACTCCATTTAACACTCCAAATTATATCTTTTCACTATTGGATTAAATGTTCCAATTGATTTCCTCTATCTTTAGTTAAATCATCAGAATTATTGGGCATGTATTATGGCCTTTACAGTATATTTATTGGGATGTTGTCTAGTTAACTTTTCCCAGAATATTGTTGGTTCAAGGACAATTTTTGTGGTCTCATAATGTGAATTTTCAAGTGATCCAAAAACATGAATTGTTCTTTATAGGATGGGAGACCTGAAAATCAAATATGAAAATAATATCAAGAATATTTTATATTTTAGGATGTGTTCAAATATGTTCCATGTAATAGTTTAATATAACAAAGAATTACAATCATAATGTGAAATAATGTTCAAAGTGTAAAATGCACTAAAATAGTGTTTATGAATAATTAATCACATGAATATTATAAATATTGACAATTAATATTATCCTATTGTAGTGGATAATCAATAGGCTTAAGGGGATTTCAAAAGGAGGATTCATTTAAGGTTAAAGAGAGGCTATTTGCCTATTGTGATTCTCATTTGGTTTAGAAAATGCCCATATCAAATTCAAGCACCCTAATATTTGAAATTCAACTCGAAGGTCCAAAAACTCAAGACTCACAATCAGGGGTGAAAAACACATAAAATGAAAAGATGGTTATTAGTTAACTTGGTATGAAATCTAATGCCACTTATAATTGTTGAGGAAGAATAATTTTCCTAATCTAAAACTAAGTGTTCAAAATTTATTATGCTTGAAAGAAAATTCTTTATCCAAATTCATGGTTGAAATAAAGAAAATTGAAATGAAAATATGTCTTTTTGACTCCCCAAAATGGTTGGAAAAAATTTCTAATGTGTATGGAGAGTAAGTTTGACTCTTTTTATTTTTTTGGGTTTTTTAGAGTTTTTAAAAATACACACCCACATAAAAGGTAAATAAAAAAAGAATGGGTTTTATTAAGTAAGTGGTAAAAAATGAAAGATATATGTTGAACAAGAAAGAGGGTGAGAGATCAAGAAACGTAGAGAAATATATATATTGAGAGAGAGTGTTTAAGGAAAATAGGTTCCCATGGTTTGTATTTTGTGGGTCACTATCTCTATATAGTGGTGGTTCAACTATATAATTTGGGGATCTATTGGATGTTGATGGGATGCTCGGGAAGTGTGTCCTCTCTGGTGATGTTGTGGAAAATTTCCATTCCCTAAAAGAGAATCAAAAAACCATTATTCATTTAATGAAAAACTATAATGAAATTAAAATTTCATAAAACTAAAATAAAACTTAGATTTCCTCTCAAAAAGCACTACATTTATTTTGTCAATTACTAGATAGTTACTTTTTACTACTCATAGTCCGATGGTGGTCACCATTTTTTCTCTAATCCAGTGTGATTCTAGAAAAAATTATCCTTTTGAATTCTTGATTGTTCGTTGGATAATTTCTCCTATTACTTAAGGTTGTAATTTCAATTAAATGGGGGTGGAAAGAGAATATGGTTATACTCTATTTGGTATCCAATATGAGGTATTATGCATCCCATTGAGTGTTGGTTTTCTATGCTTGGAATTTTGGGAAGATGGTTCAATTCTGATCGTGCATTGATGTAAGGTTAAAATAATTTTAGATCAAAGTATGAGATCCAAGTTTTCTTTCACTCATTTATTTCATCACTTACTTAATTACAGTGATGAGGATCAGTGGAGTCATAAAACTGAATACATTTTTCAATATACTTTATATCAATGTTGTTTTCCAAATAATGTTAAATTTCAACCACACCAATAATCACTATATTAATTAAGAAAAAAGGTCACAAAAATCACTACTATTTGGACAATATAAACACATTAGTTCAGGATTCACCTCACATATAATATATTGTTAAAAATCATAGATTGGACATTATGAATTTTGGATAATATGATTTGAATCAATTAATTTTCATGCTAGTTCTTTTTCCCCATTATCATCCAACCTGGAGTAGTGGACATCAGAGGTGAGATGGGATTCTGATGACTTTTCAAGATAATTTATATCAATTGAGTTTACATTTTAAATTTCAACATCAACTTCTCCATTTATGACTTTGTTATTCAGGATTAAATATTCACAATATCATCTACCATTAGAACTAGAAAAAGATGATGGATTAAGATTCAACACAATCTTAGAGATACTTTAAGAATCATAGATAGTGAATACATAATGATTATCTAATGGGTATCACAAGAATTGAAAAATATTGAACTTGAATAGTTAGTCACCAAATTCAATGTATAAGATTCTATCATGGACATCAATTTTGGTTTTAGATGTCATGAGGAAAGGCCTTCCTAGAATTATAGGAGATTGGCAATAAGTTTTACCAATTTCCATGTCAAGGACATAGAAGTCATCTAGGTCTATGAGTGCATCATCAAAGTTGGAACAGACAATTTGGCAGGGAACTGTAAATATCCATGGATATTTTCTCTTCATGGTTATGGATTATGGGGTTGAAACATTTTCAATGGTCCTAAATTTTCTCTTATGAGTGCACAACCCCTTAAGAAAATTTCCATACTTAGGTATCTATTTGATGGAATCTAAGAGGGGGATGTTCACTTAAACACATATAAAAATTTCATGAATTTCAAGATCAGGTTCAAAGGACTTACTTGGCTAAGAGATAGCTTGAGGAAAAGGAATATGGTTTTTTAGATGAATGGATGTAGGTGAGGGATTGACTTTAGTTTCCTCTTCTAGTTCATTTTTTCTTTTTCCAACTCAATATTTAAAGAGTAGTTAGAGGACTTATTATGAGGCATAACAATTTTCTTTTCATATCTAAGTGAAATTGAACTTACATTACCCTTGTGCTTGGGTAATGTTTGATCTAGGTGTTTCGTAAAATTTGGTTTTTACTTTTGTCTTAGGTGGGATAAAAATTGACCAATTTAGTTTTCTATGTATTTGAGGCTAGAACATGTGAACAAAGAAAGATCTTCCACTATGGTTTCCCTTGGTGGCTTAGAGAAGAGGCATGTAACATATTGGTATTACCTTGATTTTGGTTCTTGGGAAAGTTCTTATATTTTTTTGGGAATTTTGAAGGCTCATTCGGATAGTGGAATCCAAGATGATCAATAGGAGGATTGGTCCTTTGTGGTTGAGGAACAAAAGGATAAGGTTTTTCAAAGTTTCCACCACCTTGACCATATTGTAATTGGTTTGGATTTTGAGGAGGGAACTGAGGGGGTTGTGAAACAAGATTATCGTACCTCAAGCCAGGGTTATTGGTAGAATAGAAGGTCTCATAGTGAGGATGGTTAAAGCTTCTAATGAACTGACGTGATTATTGAGGGTTGATGTTCCTCTAAAAATATGTGGCATTGAGGTCTATTGGTCTGAAATAGTTAGATGGTTCCTCTAGATGTTGTGGACATGTGTTAGTTGGATGGGTTGGTGAGATACATATTCCAAAAAAAAATTATTGGTCCAAGGAACATAGAATTTGGAATATATGAGATTGGGGCTTTGGCAGCCACCTCTAGTTGTGAGACAAAACCTGTAAGTTCAATCGTCTACTCAGTCATCTTTTTGGGTTATATATATGAATTGTCTTGGACTTATTTGATTGGAGCATGTTCTCTAGTATGGAATTATTTTTTGTTTGCGTCCATATTTTTTATAAGATCTCGAGCAGCAGCAGGTGTTTTATCAACAAGAGAACCGCCACCTGCGGCATCAATGAGTGTTCTCTCCATAGCCAATAACCCCTCATAGAAGTATTGGATCAATAGTTGGTTAGGGATTTGGTGGTGTCGATAGGTTTAAAAAATCTTTTTTAACCTCTTCCAATATGTATGGAGTAATTAATTAGGGAATTGATGGATACCACTTATTTCCTTTTCGATATAAGCAGTACGATAATTAGAAAATAATTTTTTAAAAAAGAGATAATTCATGTAAATCTATGAGTTTATAGAACTGAGAGGGAGGTATTAGATCCATGACTTTGAGGAGTCATCTAGGGAGAAAGGGAATTCTTGAAGTTTTATTTGTTCTTCAAAAACCCCTTGAGGCTTCAGGGTAGAGAAATCAACATGGAACACATTGATATAAAGATGTGGATCCTCTCCAGCTAGGCAATGGAAATGCGGTAAAAGATGAATCAAACCCGATTTGAGGTTGAAATCAGACTCAATATTTAGATATTTAATACCAAGGGTTTGGTAATTCATATCAGTGGTAGTGAGTTCTATAAGGGTTTGTTCCCTAGGATTAGCCATACCTAGTTCAATTGTCTATACAATGACTCACTCTTGAGTGATTTGATTATCTGTAATGTTTCTCCTAGTTTGGTGAAGAGTTTTCTCAATTTCAGTGCCAAACATATCTGAGGGATTTTTTGGGAGGCTATGGGGAAATAATAGAACATTTCTAAGGACAATGAAGGAGGTTTTTTCTTTGTTCTTTTTAAAAAAAAATTGGTTGATTTTTTTACTTTTTTTGTATTTTTCTATAAAAACCAAAAACTATCGACTAAATAACAAAACATCCCTATAAATAGTGCCATTTAAAGTGTGTAATATTGTAACCTATCAATCGTTCAGGGTTCTTGTGCTGTACTAATTTGTATAGAGACTCTCTAGTCGAATCCTCAGTAATGATACTCTTTAATAGTCGATTCTTTTTTTGATTTGTCTTTTTAATGGGGGGTTTGTTAGTAGAGATAAAATGAAATTATTTATTGATTTATATTGATTTAAAAAATTTATAAATATTGGGTTGAGATCATTATTGGGTATTTAATCTTATTATATCATAGATTTTAGCTTTATATTTCATTAAATTAACACCAACTTAACAGGATAATTTTGATTAGAATACCCAAGTGTTAAGGAATTAATCCACGAATTAACTTAACTAGGGTTCTAATCTCAATTAAAACTACTTTATGGTAGTGTATTTATGGTAGTAATAATCCATGGTATCCAAATTATGAATAAAAATTTTCATTAATCCATGAAATTTTAAGTTCAACATACAAAATGCTAACCTAAAGAATACTTAACAAGAAAAATGACTCAATCACTTAATATCCAAAAATTATGAATTAACTCAATGGTATATTTACTCATACATTGATATGGTTATTAATATGGTTTTCATTCTTATGGTGATGGATTTAAAATAAATGATAAAAAAGGGAAAATGTAAGAGTAGTGTGTCGAACACACACATGAAATGTGAAGAGAGGTAAAAGAACACTTTTGATTGATAGAAAGAGAAACAAGGGAAGGGATTTCACCTTGTTTTAAACTATATTAAGGGAATTAATATTTAATAAAATAGGTTGGATGATTAAAATAGATAATGAAAAGGAAACTTTCATTAAAATTGAAATGAAATTGAAAACATCTTATATGAATACAATTGTATAAAAATGCAAAATAACATGAAAATAAATGTGGAGGAGAGGTGTTTATTTTTGAATAAAGATTAGGGAAGGTCCTCAAAAGCCCTTGGAAACTTTTTTTCCATTCCAAACCTCATATTTAAGTGCTTAAATTGTGAGTCTTTGAAATTATAGGAGGGGATGTATTTATAGCCCAATGAGTTGAATGATTTGCATTACAAATATGACCCCCTACATGGCTCGAAAATTGGACCATCAAAAAAGAAAAATCTTGATATATCTTATTATTACAAGTTTTATATATACATGCTTTCTATATACTATGAAACATTGGCGACCATTGTAGTTATGTATCCAATTTTATGGTAGATTGAATATACAATTATAATCTACTCATTTTTTCAACACTTTTTCAAAGGTAGAAATGTGAAAGGATTTTTGAATAGAAATATGGCATAAAATATGAACCATTTATTCTAAAAATTCTTCCACCTATATCATTTATTTGAAACTGAAAAATCTCAGAAATAATGGATGTCTATATTAGTGAAAAAGTCAATAAATGATTATTGATTTTAATTCCCTGTTAGAATGGTGGGTTGGACTTCAAAGAATCATTTGGTCCCCTTTGTGGTAGAGTTGGACCTTCAAATTGTTATCCACGATTCCTTGGGATAATCAAGAAAAAATTATGGAGTTTTAAAAAATATGGTGTTATGGATTGAGCCTAGAAAATTAAATATCTTGTATGGCCCATTTTCATCAAAAATTCATTGGGCCTTCTTGTGTGAACCATATGACCATTCAACGGCCGAATTGGCCAAATCTTGCTTCTATTAATCTGTTGAAAATTGAATAAGGAACCAAAAAATAATAATCATACAATATGGATAAGTAGGGTGAGATTTATGATAAAAACGTTAAACTGAATTGAATCTAGATTAATTCAACTAATGCTAAAAAATAATATTTAATATTAAAACATGAATATTTCACACCAATTATGCACTTTTCAAAAAAAATAATTAAAGGGAGTAAATAAATAGTTATGAATAAATTAATAAAAAAAATCATTAAGTGAAAATTATTAACAAAAAAAATACAATGTATTCTTCATGTTAGCACCCAAAAATCCATAGGTGTCACTTAGATGTCAATAGAGCATATGTGGATCACCACTAGAGAGATTCTACATGTGGATCCTTATAGCACGATAAACATAATCCCAAAAGGTTTTTTTCATTAGATAAATAGATAAAATGATTGTTGTTCTTAAAATGGGTTAAAATTTATCTTTAGATCATAAATTAATTATTTATATATTTATTGTGCAAATATCATCTATTAGGGTTTCGAGAAACTCTATGTTAAAGGAAATATTAATATATTGCCTACTAATAGAACTTTATCTAGTCCTGAAACCAACAAATTCAACATATAGTCCTTAAATGATATATTTTACTTCGTAAATATATATTTTTCCTATAAATAAGGTTTCAAAAACCCAAACATCATTATTATATCATGAATATTCCATAAAAGAAAAAACTATTTATAAAAAAATATTTTTCACTATGGAAACAAAAACAAAAAAATTGCTTAAAAATCCCCAAAATTCCCCATATTCTTATTTTGACAGGTTTTATCTAAAAATAATGTTTATTTAATATTATCAAATATATAAAATTCAAAAAATTATCTTTCAAAATATGATACAAAATATAATGACAATCAATTTTATAAAAGAGAAACCATTTTAATCTTTTTGAGTTCATAACCCAATTTAATATCAATTACCAATTTGTGTTAATTAGTTTGTTTTCACATCATATATTCAGAATGTATCAGTGTTTTCTGTGATTTTTAATAAATTTTTGCTCACTTTAAATTGATTTTTTTTATAACATAAGTTAGTAAATGTTGTATTATTTAAAAGAAAATTACATTTTCAAATCTTGAGATGTTACATATCTCTTATCAAAATGATCTAACAAAGTGGTAAAATATTAATGATCATCATCTTGAGAAGTAATTAGTAATATTGAATTTTCTATTCAAACTAGAAAATATTTCTTTTAATTTTTGGTTAATTATTCTTATGTTTTTGGTTTTATTGACAAATAATATTGAAGAATATTTTAAAGATTCGAATTAGATTATTTCTATACATTATGATCTTAACCAAATATCAAGAAATAATTATTTCAATATGGTTGAACATTTGATAAACTAGAAATAAGAGATAAATTTATTTTTATGAATAAAATAGATGAATTCGAAAATATAGATAAAAATAAATATCAATTATTTTCATGAGGTTGTTCTAAGGAAGAATGTATTGATTTTTTAGATTTATTTTTTATGATTTATAAGATATAAGATATTGGGAAGTTATGATCTTTTTCTTTATTTCAATGTTTTTAATTGTATACAATCTATTTCAGAATTTAATTTCTGAATGGTTTGATTTCAAAGAAATTATTTTTTAATAAAAACCTATATTTCAAAATGAAATTGTTTAAAATCATGTTTTTAAAATTTGAAAGGAATTATCCAGGATTAAAAAGGGCCATATAGTTTAATATGATAGATTTTTAATTTTTTTTTTGAAAAATGTCTTTTATATAATAAAATTAGATGAATCTCGGTCTATTAATGAAAAGTTTATTGGTATTTTAATTATTTAAATAGTTTTTTTATGACATTGTGTTGGTTCCTCAAGTTAATAATTATGTAATAAATTTTATAATTTGATGAAAAGTAATTTTTAGATGAGTTTAATATGTCTATTAAAAAAATTCTTAGAATGAGACTTTTTAAAAGACCAAATGGAATATTTTCTAATCAATGTAATTGTTCTTAAGATATGGTTAAAATATTTAATCTTGACTCTATAAATACACTTAAAACTCTAATGTGTTCAAATTCTAAATTAGAGTTTGATAAATTTTGAAACCCAATAGATAATAAATTTTTTCAATAAATAATTAGAAGCTGAATTTTATTCAAAATAACTATAAAATATATTATTCTTTGATTTTATTTTATTTCATGATGGAAATATAATCCTAAAGAAATTTATTTAAAATTTATTAAAATAAAAATTATAATTTTACATAGGATATATAATTATTTATTTATTTTTTTCTAATCAGAAAATTTTTTATTTGAAATCTTTTTCTGATTCTAGATTTTTTGTGTGTTGAAAGGGAAGAAAAAATTGCATCTGGTATTTATTATTTAGTTTTTAAATTTTTAATTTCATGGATATTTAAAAATATAATATTTTTCATTATCTATATATAGTGATGAGTATATTGTATATGCTAATTTTTGTGCTCAAATTAATTGGATAAAACAAACAAATATGAGATTTCAATGTTTATTTTGATAAAATTCTGGTATATTTTGATAATACATCATGGGTTTAAATATCTAAATAACATTTACAATATTATAAACCAAAATATTTTTATGTTATATTTCATTCTCAAAGAGATAATGCTAATAACCAAGATATCATCCTTCAATTTCTTTAAATTGAAAATAAACGTGAATATATATTTATCAAACCACTGTATAAAATGAAAATTGAGAAAATAAATTTTTAACATTGTATGACGAATATTTAGCATCGATTTTTGGATTTTTAATTTTTTTTAATATATAAATATATATATAGTATAGATTGGACTAAAACTAATTTCCCTAAATAAAGTTTAATATAAAGAAGTTTACTACATAATTTTCTACCAATGGTTTAAGATGATAAAGTCTTTATACTTATGTTTATATGGATTATTTTTCTGAATCTTTCCTGGTTTATTTTTTCTCGCTATTTTAAATATTTTTATACAATCATTAAAGAGGAATAGATTGAATATAAGTTTTAAATTTTATTTGTATATTCTTTCCTATATTTTAAATTTTTATATATGATTCATTTATGGGGGATAATAAATATTTCTTAGTTTGAAAATATTTATTTAATAATGATCTTGGTTTATAGCTTCTTTACTTAATTCAGTATACAAAATTATTTTTCTAGAAAGGGGGATATTTTTGGTTTCTGTTAAATTTTTGATAAATTATATAAAGTTAAAAAAATTCTTTATATTTTTTTAAAATATAGTTTTTTTATTTACAAAAATGATAAAAATTTTAGTGTTATATGGTATTGATATGTATATTTTTAGTGAATGGGATACTTTTTATTAGATTTTTTTAATTTTTATCATTAGAAATACCTCACATTAATTACAAATACCCGAAATGTTTATATTATATTAATATAATTTCTCTCAACATTATTAAATCAAATTTTGTATACTAGTTAATATGTTTTGATTTTTATAATGTTTTATAAAAGATTATATAGTCATGTGTCGTTCTATTGTTTTTTTTTTTGTTTTTTTTTGTTTTTTTGTCCTATTTTTCAAATCAAATAATGTGTGTATCAATTTTACACAAACATTATTCATTATTATGAAAGATTTATTTTTTTTTAATCACATGTATGATGATTATTATGAAAATTAGATTGATTTTTATGAAAAAAATGATTCATTCTTACACAAACTACATTGATGCTTGAATAAGTTCCGTACAATGTTATTTAGAACATGAAATGATTCTTTTTGTAAAATCATTACTAGAAAATTTCATGTTTATGTAAAATATATATATTTATGAAAAATGAAAGTATATTTTCAAAAAACATAAATTATAATTTTAAGTGAATTTTAATACTCCATTTTATCACTATTTAAATATTTTTCATTATTACATGTTTATATGATTTTTTCACTATGCTATTATTTCCATGAATTAGGAAATTGTATTATTTCATGTTCATATTATTTATAATCATTCCTATCTGTGATTTTTTATCAGTAAACACTCATGTAAAGATTATTTTCAAACATGTAAAGTTTTCCTCTTGGAATATTATCATGTGAACATGATCAAATATCAACACAGATAATTCAAGTATAAAAAATAACATTAATAAGATAATTACGAATGTGTTTTTTCTATAATACTATAAACACTATTCCATTTCTTCCATCATAATGAAATTTCAACATTTATTATTTTTATAAAGTTATAAATGATATATCATCATAATTATTGGTTTTATTCATTCATTTCTAGTTTTCAAATGAATTATCTTTGTTTTCTATTTTGTGATTACCAATTTTTTTATGATTCTCCCAATCAAAAATAAGTTAGTTATTTAGTGTAAATCCTAACAAAAAGGTATTTCCTTGAATTGTGACTCACATAAAAAATTCATGTTCTTGGTTATGCCTTGGTCTAATGAAAGGAATGGGTTTTTTGGGTTGTACCACAATGTGAGACAAATGTAGGTTTTGTAAAAGGTTATCACACCCTTTGAAAAGTGATGTTATATTCTAGTGAGTATAAATACACTCACTAGGTAGAGATTAGTGAAGATTATATATATGATATTTTAAACCAAACTAATATATAAATCTTGTGTTCATATCTTTTTATTTTATCAACATTTAATTTCTTGAACACTAAATTAAAATGTTCTTATTGTTCATGAATATTTTGATTCACATGTTTTTTATAATGTACATTGAATTAATAATATATTTTAAAGTATAAAAGACATGTTATCCCCCTAAAGAACATATTTTCATCTTAATATGGCCCACTATGCATCTTCCAGGAGATTCCATTCCTGGTGATTAATGTATAAGTCATCTCAATTATAGAATTTATTAAGTATCTTGATTTAGCGTTCCCTTTCATAATGATTATTCACCCAATTATAATGGAAATAAATATAAAATAAATCTATATTATTACTGATAAGGAATTAGTGACCATATGATTAAATATATAAGATATTACTTAACTATATAATCCCCCATATTACAATGAGTTACCTATAATCCTATCTATTTCAACATGCATTACCCAAAAAAGCAAACAAATAGGCCCATGAAACATGATGTAAAAATTTTTAAAATAATTTAATTTTTATGTTGATAATGAATTAAATCTTTTGGATATTGATGAACAAAAATCATTATGTTGGCCCCACTAGGTTAAAAACTCTAATAGGGGTAGTGAATCATGGTTGAAAGATGAAAATAATATCCCATTTTGATCTTATTTCTTTATTAAAAACTATATTCTATCTTATTTATATATAAATGTATAAAATAATATAAAATAATTCAAGTGAAATATAAAATTTACATCGTTAATCAAAAATATGTTAATCTGACATGCATAAAAAGGAAATTTTTTAATGTACTAAATTCCCAAAGTGCATTATTGTTACAATGTTCAGAGTGGACTGAATGTAAATATTTATTAACAACCATCCATTCATGAGAATTCAATTATCTCTCTTCTAAAAATAAATAACAACTACTTTAGAATAATCCTCTAATGATATGTATCAAATTTTGTTTTGTTCACACTAAAATGGGTGTGATAAGAGTATGTTCTTTCATCCAAGGATGATTTCAATATTATAATTGAAATATTGGGAAATTTCCTTTTAGGTTCTCATAATTTTCAATTTTATATAACTTTTTCTCAACATTACTAATACTACCACACATCCAAAAAATTCTTTCATTTTCAATCAAATCCTTACTTTTGAGAAACTCAAACTATTTCAAAACATTTTTGTTCATGAAGACAAAAGTTATTTTCTTCACGCAACTGATGTTCTTGAAAAACAATTTCATGATAGAAGTGTTCTCGTGTATTTATTACCTGAAACAATATCCCTAAGATTCACTTTTTATTTCTACTTATAAATTTAAGGGGTACCAATATATAAATATATGTGGTTGACCCTTAAAACAGCTCCATGTTTTTCATACAACATTCCATTCCATTCGTGAAACATTCCAAATCATTCTGGGAACATTCTATACTCGAAAAAAATGATACCTCTGTATAGCCTTTTTCTTTAAAACTCATTATATTCATGTATATTCCCTTATACATACACTAAATTCATAAAATTACATGTTCCATGAATTTTATAAACATTCCTAAAAGTATTCTCTTCCTATTTTCTCAATTTGGGGGCTTTGATCCACTGTATTCATGAACCTTTTCAAATATTCCCAAAAAACCACTTATAGGAGAATCATTATTTTACAACTTTATGAAAAACACCAAACTATATCCAAATTATTCCTTTCATTAATTATCCCCAAAAACCTATGTTTTGGATCATTTTGGACCATCTCTATCACAAAAACCCCGATTTTTCAAAAAACACAACCCAAAAAAACTAGATCAAAAACTTGGTGTATTTTTTCCACCACATTGGATGGACAATATGTGGAGTCACATAACCAAATAAACAAAAATATAAAGGAAAATTAGTTATTCACTTCACTTACTAAAATAAAAATAATCCATGAACGAATTGATATTATACGACTATAAAATTATATTCATTGAAAAAATAATACTATCTAATAATATTGAAAAAACAATCAATAAACAAATATTTTAAACCATAGTGATAAATTAATGAAAAAATAATAACACTCTATAAAACAAGGAAATGATCAAGGTTCTAATATGAAAATAAGTATCTATAAACAGAATTGTATTCAATCTATTGGAATAAGATATTTAAGAATTTAAATTCAATGGATATAATGTTGGATGAGTTAATATAATAGAATAGATCATTATCTAGAAAAGATCACATTTCAAGGTGAATATTGGATTTTTCTTCAGCACATACCCGAGATATAATTTATTTAATAAAATAATGATAATTAACTTTATAGAATAAAGTGACTCTGAGATTGAGGTCTAACTAGAAGAAAATAATATATTTATTAGATGCATTGATAAGAATAGGTTTATTCCCCCAAATCCATGACTGAAAATTTATATTGATTCAGTTAAATGATAATAATATAATAATTTAAAATAATAATAATTTTTGTACTTAACTCTTCTAAAACCCTTCGAATTTTTATTTTAAAAATATATTACTAAAATATTTCTAAATATTTGAATTACACTATTGATCTTTGGATTAATAATTAAACTATAAATAATAAGAAATTAAAATATTTTAAGGGGATAATCATCCTTAAAAATGATATTTAATAATAACTCTATATGGAAGAATGATGATTTAGAAAAGAACATAAATTTTAGAAAATCCCAACATGAATTAGACCAAGATATATAAAAAATACCATTATTGATGAAATATACTGAACCATTTTGAATATTCACTAATACCATCAAAATTTAATGAAAATGGTAATTTTGTGTTGGTTGAATTCCCATTTTGATATCCCAAAAAGTAATAAATTCAACTCTCAAGATATAGAGATTTAAATAAAATATTTTTAAAATAGAAATGGAATTCAAAAAATGAATATGTTTTATGAGGATGAATATGGAGTAATTAAAATCCTTCATTTTAAGACCATTAAATCATTTTTATTGGATTAGTAAGAAAAAAAAGAATTGATTATTGTGGAAATGTTACTGAAAAAGGATTATATTAATATTTATGTTTAAGGATGTTGAAAAAAAAATCTAAAAGTATATATTATATGAGTCAATGATAACCTATTCCAAAATCAATGGTTTTGATTTTCTTTTACATGTATATATTTAAATTTTATTAATTATTGATTTTTTTTAAACACGAAAATTTTTATCCAGATTAAATAATGAGTGAAAAGTATAAATATACAATTATATAACAAGGAATATATCATTAATATTTATATAAGTTTGATCCAATAGGGTATATGAAATTATTCTTAATTATACGTAATTATATGATTTGGATTATTTTTAAATCAATACCATATTATTCATCGACATCAGAAGAATGATATAGTTATATGAAAAATATTAAAATATTAATGTATGATTTTTTTTATATGATCACTTATGACATATAATATTTCTATTATTTATTATTTATAAATCTTGGATTATTTTTGAATTTTCCTCTGAATATTTCTATTTGTATATCTTGTTCCTGAGAGTCAACATGGTGTCAGATGTCTCGATACCCAAGAATTAATTTGTTTAAAATATTAATATATTAAATCATGTACATGGTATGTTTCTATATAAATGGTTTTCTTATTGTTTGGGACCACATATGTGTAAACTGAGGAAATTGTAGATATTAGAAAACTGAGTTTACACTAGGCACCACCAAATGTTATTTAGTTCAATGCATTTCCTGAAAGGAAGTCATTGGAGGTGTATTTCTTATAATAAATAAACTATCTATTTATTTATTTTAAAATTACAAAACCAAGCCCTCTCTTTATAAATACCATGATATGGAAAATCTCCATGGTTAATAACATAATACTGTGATATTAAAGAGCGATAGAGTGAGAGCTCCATTGCAAACCGAGATCATGGATTGAAAATGAATGATCTTAAGATCATGATACGAATGAAAAACAAGTGGATATTCTTCTTCGTCGCTAGTTGATGTATTATTTTCCAAAAATTTATCAATGATCAATGTAAAAATCATTATTTGTGGATTCTATATTTTTATTAAGGGTTAAGAATGGATTTAATTAACCAATTTCATTTTTCTACAGATTTTTATTATTCCCATGATACTGAATATAGATTAAATTTTTGGAACCAATTTATTCTTGTTAAACCCATAAATCACCCATTTATTCCACATTATATGATTATTGTTCTATATCTCAGCATCCAACAATGCTAATCACCTTTTCATGTATGATTTTTTACACTATTCTACATATTATTCACTGTTGGACCACGGGGTAGTGGTTCAATATTGTTGGGTTCGATTTGAGAATAATAAAGTCCCTAAATATGTGATAGTGATGTTAAAGATATAAGGTTGGATTATGTTGGGATAGATTGTGATGAATTCACAATTAAAGGTGATGGATTTGGGTTTTGGAACCCCAAACAGTGGCATATGTGTGACAATTTCCCATGTGGTTAATTTCTTTTCCAATTTCTGGACACCAGAGTCTAGGAATCGATGCACTAAGCTATTTTCATTCGATTTTAGGTAGTCAAATAGAGAGAATTATAGTGGAAATAAAATATTTTAAAACTACATGCATATTCTAGAGCTTCTATGAAAAACTATTACACACCAAGTATCTTGGAGGAATACATTCCTTGTAGTCTCTTGGCTATGGTGTCTTAGTTTTCAAGTTGAGATAAATATCACATATCATGTATGGATATATACATGCCATGTGACATGGTGCTTTCATCTCAACCTATACTCTAGGAGTACCTAGTCACATACAGAGATAGACACACGGGAATGGGCATGATACATGGTCACATCCAAGTATCTGTATTTGGCCAGGGTACCCATACATGGCCAGTACACATGTTCATGGTATAGGGTGCATGGGAATGGGCAATGAGGACATAAGTATTCTCTAGGTGACCTAGACATTCTATGTACCACATTTATAGGTCGTGGAGTCCCACATGGCTTTCCAAGCCATCTGTTGGAGAGGACGTGGATAGGATTCTTGGTGAGTTCACATGCCATGGTTTTTCAAATAGTTGTTATGGTCGGAAACCATACTAACGCACCAGAGAATATGTACACAATACTTTTTAACTATTCAAGTGGAACCCCATAAAAACAAGTTCACAGGTCCTTTATCTATCAAGTGGAACCTTCCTTATAAACTAGATAGTGGTTTCTATATCTATGGAGTTGTAACCCATGATGAACTAGGGTGTTGGTCCTATACTTGAGATTGTTCCCCCTTGACTGTGGATCATAATGTCAAGGTGTGGATCCTCCACACTCAATTTCTATGGATTTTCATGATGTTGGGAATCACAAATTGAACTTTAGAGCTATAGGAAGATTCCCCATCCTTAGCTGGATTGTAGATATGGAGATTAAATTTATCATTCTCTTGGGTTTCTTTATGAAAATATATGTTTATTGTGTTGATATATCTTCGGTTCTGTCTTTCTATTTCCCCCTTTCTGATTTTTGAGGCATCTAACAGGGTAGTTATATACACACCCCTCTATGGGATTTACCTACATGTGTATTGTATTATGCAGATTATAGACATATTGGAATTTACTTCATTTGAGAATAGTGGTACTTTGGGGCATTAACTATGTATGGTGGTCTGATATAGAGATTAGTAGTTAGGATCTATTCAGTTTTCCTTTTTCCAATTATTTCATGTTTGGACTTAATCTTTTGTTGGGGTGTGTTTTTACACTTTATACTGGGGATATATATTGTATCACTCTAATTTTTTCCTATATGTTATTGAATACATGGATATACTCTTGTTGTTTCAAAAATTTATTATTCGTATAAAATTTTCCATGGATATGGTTTTTTTGGGAATATAGGTGTATTGGAATAAGGAATCCCATGGAGATTTCTGCCCTCTCAACACATATTTCCATACCCTACCCTATTGAAGGTGGGATTAGGGTGTCGCACCCTACTTGTCTCTATCTAGAAGGTCGCAGTTGTTCAGTTCATGATAGAGTGGTATCGGAGTAGTTCATCCTTTTATTGGTGTTAGATTGGGAGTCATGGAGAGAATTGATTCGAAACATAGTGAAACATTATTTAAGTTTATCGTGTGTGGAATTAAGGCCTATGGACCCATAGATGGTATAGTGGTCAACACATAGATTCAATAGGACTTTGAATAACTTCTGGTCGACTCAGCATGTCAAGACAATAGTTGTAGAGAACTAATGATACATGAATCATATGGGATTGTGTTCTTTCACTATCCTTCTTGATTAATATCCCCATATATTCTTATCTAATCATGGTACATTAAAATTTGTTTCAGGATACCATCGTAATGATAGATAGTAAGTATTATGATACAATATTGTGATGAAGATTAGTTGAGTGATGACGCCCCAATTCAATGACCTTTTTATTAGGTGAATCCTCCATGAAAGTTGGGATCAGTGCCTCCACATATCAAGCATAATATTGTACCCGAAGTTTGGGATGATAATGTGATCATAATTAGTTCTCTTTGTGAGTTTCCATTACATGGACTGATTATGTTTCACTGTGATCTATATCCTTAGAAGCATAGTATTGACTTGAGTCAATGATTCGAGTCCTTAATATTTTTTAGGCCCTGGCCAATCAGAAGGTTTCACATTATACTAATATTTTTTATTGAGTATCATAGTGATGGTGGAGTCTGATTATCCATACACCTAATGAGGATACATTATCATGAACATACTTCTTGAATCTATTTTACAATTAGTATTACCCCTCGATCTTTCACTCTACTTGGATTCCAGAGCATATCATATTGCATCTGGGGTGATATGACAGATGTGGAGTACACTATGAGGTTCATTAACATCACATGATACTCCATTAACTTGGTGAAACATGGTTTCTTCCATGTACGAAAGTTATATATGGTAATTTTCATAGACATATGTGATATCATTGTATCTTTATGTATTCCTACTTATATTGGGGTGTTAGAGAGAGCTCTGTCTAGACATAGGTTATTAGGAGAGGGAACTTGAGTGGCTGAATGTGGAGGTGGATATTATTGGGTATATTATTATATAGTATCTATAATATGTTCATCATCAGGGTATGGTCATTATGTACCTCCATATTCCAAGACTTTAACATGTGGTTTTGTGGATCGGGGATTGTATAGGGTATCCAATCATCCCTGATAAGGGTGATGTTATGCTTGTGATGAGAGAAGTCACATACTTCCCAATTTCCTGAACCAATATTCTGGGGAGGGTAGATGGGTAGTTGAGGGAATTCAAAGAGAGATGAAGAATTATGATTATGTATCTCCTAGTAATGGTATGGGAAGAACCCATGGAAGTAGTTCTAGTAGAGGAGTAAGTGTAGCTGTATATGGAGGAGATGCTAGTGGAGGATGACACAATGATCTACTCCCTCCATTACCACTATGTGTCCCAGGCCAATCCCAGGGAGCTAGTGGTATTATGTACAGGTAATTGTATGTTATGTAGGGGTATGACTAGCCTTCTTGCGAGATTATTTGAGATACAATCTATTTCTTTTCTAATATTTCTATAGTACTTGTAGACATAGGCTCAATTCATTCCTTCTTCTCCTTAACCTCTATGTGGGAACTAGAGCCTCTAGTTGATACTTTAGCATGGAATCTTTGACTAGAGGTTCCTATAGGGATAAATTCGTATACATCTCATATCTTATGGTAGTGAAAGTTTTTTTTATAATGATAGAGTTTCTTGTGGGAACTCATGGTTTTTATGATGAAACCCTTTGATGTCATATTGTGTATGGACTAGTTGTTCATGGTTCATTCTCGGTTTATTGTAATCACAAGTGATTTGAAGACCTTTGGAATGATGGGAATGGATTCTTCTTTATTTTTAGGATATATCTTCTAACTGAATGGATATATCTTGCAACTAGAAAGCTTCAACCTGTCTCCCATCAGTCGGTGAGTTTATCCCTTGGCATAGCAAACTCTTCAGGCATATTGATTTTATCTGTGGTGGATGACTTTGGGGACATATTCACTAAAGATATTTTGGTACAACCTCTAGAGTGTGATATGGAATTATATATCAAATTGAACCCAAGGACCACACTGATATCTTTTAATGCATATTGTATGGAACCTATCGAGTTCATGGAGATGAGGGTTCTATTGGAGAATCTTTGGGAGATGGTTTTATCAGACCCAATATTTCCCCCTAGGAAGAACCAATTTTATTCATAAAAAATGTAAAAGTGAGAATGAGGATTTTTTTTGATTATTTTCACCAAAATCATGTTACATTAAATAAAAGGTACCCCTTTATAAGTATCGATGACCTCTTCAACTAGTTTAGAGGTGTGGGTTGGTTATCAAAAATCAATCTCAGGCCTGGCTACCACCAGTTGGGGGTTCACTCGGATGATATTCCTGAGATGGGATTATGATGTTTCTATAAACACTATGATTTTTTATTGATTAATTTTACTATGAGGAATTGAACTAAAATGTTCATTTCACTTATAAATGGGATATTCTATCCATAATTGGACTGATTTGTTTTTTCAATCATTAACAACTTTCTAATTTAATTTTCATCAGAGGAGGACCATGCAGAGCATTTAAGGTTGGTCTTAGAATGGATTCTGGAGCACCAGTTTTATTTCATGCTATTAAGTTTCATTTTTTGAATCTAGTAGGTTCACTTTTTAGGAAATTTCATCCCTGATAATGGTTTGGTTATAGACCTAGTGAAAATTTATGTTATTCTTTCTTTGAAGCAACCTAAGAGTGTGACAGAGCTATAAGGTTTCCTTAGTTTGGTGGGGTACTATAGTAGATTATGGGAGGAAATATCTAAAATTTAAACCCCTTTTATCACCCTAACATGGGAAGTTAATCTATTTACCAGGATTATGAACATTCTGTGAGACTTTGAGGATTCGAGTCTAAGGTTGGCCCAGGTTTTTATGATGAGACCACCAAAAGAGGACCTAGAGTACGTAGCGTTTTTCGATGCCTCTATAGATGGGATTTGGTTATTGTTGATGAAGAGGTAGGAAGTGAACACTTATGGGTTAAGGTAGTTGATTCCCCACAACTATAACAGTGTGACTCGTGACCTAGAGTTGGTAGTAGTATTTTTTTCTCTAACGATGTAGATGAAATATCTTTCAAGTGAGAGTTTTTTTGTAGTAACGATCTATAATTTTATCAATGAAATTTTCTTTTATTATGATGTGTAGTATAAATAACATACAAAAAAATAGAACCAAATAAATAAATTGTCTTAATTAATGAATAATGATACTTTAGTCATCAAAAATATAACCTTGGGAGAAAAAAAGTGACATATGAATGGAATAAGAGGTATTTAATAGAAGTACTAAACGCATATGTCCATTATAAATCAGGCAGTTAGGATAAGAAACTATATTAAGAAAGCATAAATAAAATTTAATTATTCTATAAATGAAAATATTATGTATTTATATCACGGTATAAGTAAATATATGTTTTAAAAATGTTAAATTAAATGTTAGTTTTTCTGTAAAATGTAAATGTTTATTTGAAATTTTATAATTAATAAAATGATCGAAAAAAAACATAGAATAGATTCAAAAACTAATATTTGGTTGTGTTATAATTAAAATAAAATTTATCAAGACCTTAATTATTTTTTCAATGTTTAATAAATCAGTTATAATATTAAAATCAGTAATTTTTTATTAAATTATGATTTTATTTAAAAATTAAATTTATTACATTTTGAACATTATTCTTATAAAATGGAGTCTTTTTTTTAAATCTACACATTAAAAAATGTTTAGCATGTGTTTTTTGGATTTTTCTAAAATAGTTGATTTTTTGGTGAATAGTGAAATATAGTAATTTATGGTATTTAACAAATACATGAACTATTGATTCATGGATGAGGTATAGATGAAGTAAGTACACATTGGTTAAATATATCCTAAACCACTAACTATATTTATTCAGGGGTATATAAAATATTAATATTCTTGAGAAAAAAATAAACAAATGAATAAAACAATCAAAAATACCACTCTCCTCCCCTATAAATATCACCTCTCACCACCCCTTCTCCTCACTTCTCATAATATTTTTATATTGTTTAAGTTCTATCCAAATAATCCCCAAATACTCTTCCACATTTATTAGTCTTTCTCAAATCACCAAAATACTAATACAAAGTTCCCTAAGGAGGTTACCAAGGAGACAATATTCAATAGGTAAAATCCTCATTCTTTCTCTTTTAAATTCATTATTTATTCTACCTTATCCTCACTTATCCTATCCAAAACATTATTTTAACTCTATTATCATATATATATATGTGTGTGTGTGTGTGTGTGTGTGTGTGTGTATGTATATAAACTATAATGTTATTTTTTAAATTTAAAATCTTTCCTCAAATCTCTTCTCTTCTCTTTTTATTCTAGAAATGAATACATCATCTATAATGTGTCGATTCATCGCCTTCATTGACGATGAGTTTTTTTATTTCATTACCGCCTTCATGGATAGTCATAAAACCATGGTTACAATTAAAATAGATTATAATATGTGTATTATAAATTTTTACATTTTATTTTACTGATATATAAACATAATATTAAATAAATTGTAATAAAAACTGCCAAAATAAACTAATATTTTTTATTAATATTTTATTTATTTAAAAAAGTTTATATATGAAAACAAGATGATATATGGGAATATTTAAAATTATGGATTTATATTAATACCATTTAATTAAACTTCTATATATTTTCTTCTATTTAATAATAAAATCCATAGTTAAACTCATTGGAAATGAACATAAAACCATGTAACGAATACTCACAGAATGAAAAAATAAACATTATAACTTATCAAAATTTCCATCAATGAAATTAATAGATTTATAATAAAAAAAGGATATGTATAATATGTTCTGAATTAATTAATTAATGGATCTAATTTTATTTTACAAGAAAATAATTGCATGTAAAGAACACATTTGGACATATGGTAAGAAATCTCCATGGACCTTCAATTTACCATTGGGTTGGGATTTATCTCTATTTATAGAAATTTATTTCTTCCATATTTTTATTTACTAATTATACATACTTTATATCGGTTCTAAACTTATGTATCCAAATTAATTCATCATTCTTTGATGGGGTAAAAAATATTTTAAAATATTCCCTTCTCAATTTCTCTAGAAAAGAAAACCTGATTACAGGGAATTTATCCATTTCTTAAACATTTTAAAGTACACTCCAAAAAAAAAATTTAAGCCACAATAATTTTTATTAAATCATTTATTTTATCTTTAAATACTATCATAGTTCTTTTTTTGTTTTTTCTAAATAATTATTACTTTATATTATTTAAATTCTCTTTATTATTTTCCATTAAACTATTTTAAAGTGGATCCTTTCTAAAGTATCTTAAACACTTTTTAATGTATTAACTTCATTAGAAAGTAATTATTAATTATATATTATTATTTTAATGTTATTATTGTCCATAATTTATTTCAATCCCTTCTTTCATGGATACCATTGTTATATTCTCCTTGGTTATGCTTTGTGACATCATTACAATACCTTTTTGTTTATTTGGGTAACCATTATGTATATCCCATGTGTTTGCTTTTTCCTGTGGGATGCATATTCAGGGACTTGTAATGATAGGTACACTAATATAGTTCTCTAATGCATTGGGTAATTTTTAGTCTCATGAGATGTCTTGTATGGGATTAGGGGTAAAGCTAATATATTATGGGACTTTTCCCACTATGTTATATATACATGGCAGTTATCCTTGACACTTTTTATTCCATTTTATATATTGATTCCATATTATTATGTTTCCATGATCATATGATTATATGTTCTATGTGCAATTATTTTAAATGGATATTAATGTCCCATGCATTTTATGTTATCATGTAATGTCTTCTAACTCATGTGTTATGCATTATTCTGATTCTTATTCATTTACTGGGAATTTTAGTTCGTCCATTTTTCATAAAAAATTCCCTAGGTTATCCTATGTAGTTGTAGGAGGTTTAATGGATTTAAGATCTTATTATGTAAAAAATGTTATATTTTGGTTCCATTTTTTCATTTTTATATACCTAATTTTCTAAATACATAATACTTTATGATCCTTGGTTTGTATTTGGTGGATAATTATGATTAAAATCATGTAATAATATGTGTAAAAGGCTAGGGTTGATATAGTTTTTTACTCAGACTACAAGAGTATTAGGTATATATTTACTCATAGAGATATTAATCTAAAATAAAGGAACTAGTTAGAGTCCCTTCGAGACTATAACCTTGAGATAGCATATACTCCTGTGAAGGGAATTTTGGTGGAAGACTCCCTTAATAGAAAGTACCATTTTCACTTTGTAGAGAAGGTATATAATAATTTGAATTCATTAATGTTGACCCTGGTAGAGGAGAGGGGTATAGAGTTTCCCCGGTCAATGGTGGTGACACCACTACTTCTTCAGTGTGTAAGATATTCTCAGTTGGGAGACATCAACTATGACATTTTATGTGACCATATATCCTCAAAAGATATACCAAATGGATTTTTTGAAGGTGGGAAGCATGTAATCATTTTATGGGGGTGGTCGGTGGATTTGGTTATCTGGTGATAGGAGGTGATGAAGAAGTTTCCCACACACCCCATGGATGTATATCCCAGAGAGGTAAATATGCACATGAGCCATTAGTGGAAGTTTTAGTGGGATGTCATGAGGTTAATCGCTGTTGAGTTTGTCTCTCAGTGTCTCACATGTTAGGAGGTAAAGGTTGAGCATCATTTTCTAGGAGTCTTGATGCAAGCACTTTAGATACTAGAGTGAAAGTGGGATAACATATCTAAAGAATTAATCATGGGGATTCCTTGTAGAATGAGAGGTCAATATTATATATGAGTGATTTATTATCAACTTATCATGTCGGTACACTTTCTTACAATTATGGAGAAGTGTTCTGTTGAATGTTTTGGGTAGTTTTACTTATGGTAGATCGTCTAGTTTTATGGGGTTCCCATGATGATCATCTCTAACTATAATTCTCATAATTTATCATGGTTGAGGAGAGGCATGTAGTAGGCCCTTAGGACCTAGTTATAGAGGAGAATGAAATTTCACCACCAGATGAATGGGAAAACCAATTTTACTATTCATATATTATAGAATCTGTTCATATCCTATGTGTTAGAGTTCGATTGGAGATGGGAGGATCAATTTTCATTGGTAGAGTTTTCTTATAATTATAGTTATCACTTTACTATCATCATTGAAACTTTTTAACCCCTATATGGGAGACCTTGTAGGTCACCCTTGTGCTAGATTGAGATCCGTGGTACTTCATTGTTAGGTGAGTAATGGTTTAGGCGACAATAGATAAATTCCATTTGATCTATAATCATATGTGGAAAGCATAAATCCAATAGAATTCTTATATTGATCCACATCATAGTAATTTAGAGTTGGAGTAGAGAGACCATGTTTTAATGAGAGTATTCACATGATGGGGATTATTGGTATTTTCTACGGATATAAGCTATCCTTTAGGTCCATCAAGGCCATAGAGATCACACAAAAGGCTATTGAGATTTTTTACAGATTGGCCTTATACCCATAGTTGGATTGGTTTTATTAAGTATTCCATGTGTTATAGATAACGAGATACATGCATCATCATGTGCACATTATTTACTGGGGTGAGCTGGACATCAAGAATAGATCCACATTCATAGAGTACCCAGTGGTGATCTATAATCGGCAAGAATTGATCTTGTGTGGATGGACCATTCCTTTGGTTTTTGTGATTTGGAAGCACAGGAAAATATAAGAGAGATCCTAAGAGTAAGAGAGCCATATATTGACTGAATACTCCAATACTTTTGAATATATTAGGCATTTTAGGATGAAAACCCGTGAAGGAGGGGAGAATTTAAAGACTCGATTTTTATTTTGGAATAGTTCTCTCAATATTTATATATATATATATATATATTGATTTTAAATCAGACACGACATGGTTTTTGGGTCTCTTGGGACCCTAGAATTAATTTTTTAAAAATATTGATAAATTAAATAATTCATGTTCATGGTTTCAATATAATTTTTTTTTCATTTTTTGGGACCTTAGGTGGGAAATATAATTCCATGGTTGCTTCCATAATGTGTGGCTCACCCTAAGCGTGACCTAAATTTCATCAATGTCAAATGTCTCATGGAAGGTAGTCATTAGAGGTACATATAGTAAAATAAATAAATAATTTTCTAATTTTATTTCAATTTTTGAATCCTAACCCTCTCTCTATAAATACCATGTTATAGAAAATCCCTAGGGTTATCCACGTAACCTTGATATATTAAAAAGTGATAGGAGGATTGATCTATTGGGAACTAAGAGTTTTGAACAACAAGGAATGATTCTAGGATTGCGAGGCAGATAGAGAACACACTATATCTTATTCTTTAATACTAGAGGATGCATTATTTGATAAAAAACATTTCATAATCAAGGTAAATCTCATTATTTGTTCTTTCCACCTTTTGATTAAAGGTTAAACATGGATATAATTATCTAATTTCATTTTTCTTTAAATGTTTTCTCTCTTCATGACCCATAATATGAGTTGAATTTGGGGAACAAATTTATTCTTGTTAAACATGTACATAACCCCTTTATTCAACATTATTTGGTAGTTAGTCAAGATCACATCATCCAATGATGCTCATCTCCTTTTTTCATGTGATTCTCCCCCAATATTCATTTTTTTATTCATCATTTGCCTATGTGGTCACAGTTCAACATTTCTGGGTTAGATTTGGGAGTTATTAAATCTTTATATACATTATCATGATGTAAAAGATAGATGATTGGATGATTTTTAAACATATCATGATTGATTCACGATTATGTCTAATGGTTTCGAGTTATGAAAACTCAAACAACAACATACGTGCCAAGTTTTCCTATATGGTTGATTGGTTTCTCGATTTTCTTCCATCAGAAGCTGAGTATTGATGGCTAGATATGTTTTCCTTTAATTATGGGTGGTCAAACTGTGATATTTGTAGAGTAAATCATGGATCAAGAAACCACATTAAACTTGAGATGTTTCTATGAAAAAACTAACTAACCATAATGTTTCATATATGAAAACAATCTATGTAGTTCCCTAGCAATTAAGACTGGGGTTTTTGGAGTGGAGAAATATTATAGTTCATATATGGATCTATACACATTGTGTGACCCTTTTTTGGGGGCTCAAAATATACTTTGGGAGTACATTGGGATGCATATGGTGATATATATGGGAATGTTCAAGGTACATATCCATGGTAGTGTACTCAAACTCATCTAGGGTACCCAAACATGGCTAGTGTACATGGGAACAGGCTATGTTACATGAGGGTGAGATGGGAGTATACAAGCTGACTTCGAGTGAACCAAACTCATTATATACCACCAGTACATGTCCTATAATACCACATAGCTAGCCAATCCATGTACAGGTGATGACACGTCCAATTTTCTAGGTGAGGTACATATAGTGTTTCCCAATGTGTACACCATGTTCCCTCCTAAAGAACTTCCACCATGAAAATCTCCCTTTAATGGACTCAGTTTTTGGAATATGGGTATCCTATCTTGGGAAGTATTCCACATATAATGTGATGGAGGCCTTCATCTTGGCATTGAGGATATGACACTACATGTATTCATAATAATTATTCCTAATATTATTTTCTGATTATAGTGATTGAGCCGGTTTATCTGAGGTACGTTGGGGTTGAAAACCCCCTATCGCACCAACACATGGTTTTCCCAAACTCTTTTCACATGTTGAGTGCCCCCCCCCCCCGATGCACTAGGCAGCAGGCCCTCTATCTTCAAATTGGCACTTCGATATTTCACTTGGATGAGGATCGTATATATTTTATGTGGAATACTCCTAATGCACTATGGTATAGGACCTATATTAGATATTGTTCCCCCTCAACTGTGGAGTGTTGTGGTGTGGTGTGTGTCTTCCACATGGTTTCTTGTATAGTTTCACTTGATGCTGAGAATTGGAGATGGACCTTTGGAGTTGTAGTAAAACTCATCATCCTTAGCTATGATGTAGAGATGGAGGTCCCCTTTCTCTCTCATTTGGGTTTTATTTTGAGAATATATGTGTATTGTATTGAGATTACTTCTGTTGTATTTTTATATTTACCCCTTTATGACTTTTGGTGAATCCTATTAGGTATGTATACATTCAACCCTACATCACATTTCTCTACACAAGCATTGTCTTGTGAAAATGAAAGGAAAATTATTGTTGGATTCATTGGAACATAGTGGTATATGGGTGCATTGACCGTATATGGTGTTCAGTTTTATAATTGATGATTCAGACTCTCTTCAGTTCTCCTTTCAATATTTTTTTCATGTTGCGACTTCATTTCTTGTTGGGGATATATTTTTCCCCATTTTTATTTTTCTATGTTTTTTCATATTCTAATGTTTTCTGTAGAGGTAATCATATTCATGGTTATACTCTAGATGTTTTTGTATTTTATTAGTCCCCTTCACTTTTTCATGGAGTCATTTTTTGTGTGTGTAGAGGTATATGTGGATAAGACCTCCCATTTCATTTTATGTCTTCTTGGCACTTTTTTCAGTCCATAAAATATAGGAGGAGTTCATTAGGTATCACACCCATCTTACAACTATCCAGGTAGGCCCAAGTGATTCAGGTCGTTATAGGTCACATTCAACATTTTATGAGTTGAAGAAATCATTATTAATTATTGTTTTTTGACTTAATATTTTCATTCATTTCATTATAAAATTTTATATTAAAGTATTATTTAATGAGAATTAATATTCATAATAAATATATGAGGTTATAATGAAATGTTTAGTTAAAACATGATTTACTTCCTAATATTTAATATTAATATCATGTTAAAATGGGTATGTAAAACCCAATCCTATAATGGTGGATAGAGACATCAATCTGGAAAAATTTATTATGATTATTTTCATGTTATAATATATTTTTATATTGGTTTCACAGGGGATGACAGATGTTTGATTATTTTTCAGGGAATTTAAGGTGGTTTTATATTTGATAATATTAGAAAATAAATCTGAATCGAGGATTAAATACACTCTGAATTTATGAGTAAAATTATGTTTTGAAAAATCTATTGCATTTTATTTTCTATAAATAAATTTTGAGAATCAAATAAGGGATCATTAAAAATATAACATATTAAATGAATATAAAATTGTAATGTTAACATAATTATATATGATAATGATTGAGTATAAAGACTCTTTAAAACATAATGGCTCCAAAAAATGTTTATCATGAAAAGAAACAATCCATAAAATATTTATATGTGGAAAATTTTGAGAATAAAATTGTATCATTTATTTTAACTAATTAATTATTTTTACTAAATATAGATAAATATATTTTTAAGGGGTATCATAATTTTAAATGAACATATATTATATTGAAAGGATATTTATTATCTATGGAAATCATTATGAGAATATAAAAAATATTATATAGATCAGGGTTAACCAACATAGAATATATGTTAGTGCACAATTGAAAATGGATTTAAAAAATATTTTTGAATATGATGTGATCTAAAATTTTCTTAAATAAAATATATTGTAATGATTGGTGTATGACATAGAACATGTTAAATAATTTATATATTATTTTAAATAAAAAAATAAAATAAAATTTCTCTAATAGAATGAAAAATAAATAAATTGATATTAAATTTATTATGGTGTTCTATACTAATTATATTTGAACAATAGAGGGAAACTTTTCTTTACGACACAGACCTGATTCCATAGATGAATAAAAAGATTTTCTAGATGAGAATAAAACCTTTCTTTCCTTGAATTATTTATCAATAATTTATTATAGTAAAATGATATATACAAGGTATGTGGTTTGTATAAAATTATTTGTAAATATTTAATTTATATATAAGGCTAAATTTCAACTTCTAGAATAATAAAACATGAATATAGATATGCATATCATTTAAGATCAATGTGGGTTCTTGGATAAATAATTTTGGATTTTATAATACCAATTGATTATATGATCATGAAAAAGTTATTTAATAATGACATAGAATATGAATTTTTTATTTTCTAAAATAGCAAAGATATTTGGAAAACATTAAATTATATTATTCTTGAAGAGATATTTTGAATAAAAAATATATAGAAAATATTGTTTGAGATACTTGCAAACTATGGTTTGTGTTTATTATTTTTATATATAATTGATATATGGTCTTTGATTTATGCTCAAAGTGTGGGAAGAATCAAGGAGGAAATTCTTTTAAGGGGTATAATAAATGTTTTTTAAGTGTAGAAAGGAAGTTCACTAAGAAATTTATTATCTAAGTGATGGGATAAAGTTATCAATTGATTCTAATTGAGAGAAAGTTTCACCAAATAAACCTCCCATGCTTCAATGCGACAAGTATAAGGAGAATGGGTTACCAAAACCATTGGATGGTGATGATTATTGATGTAAGCAACCTCTTAAGCTAAGGGATAAGGTTGAAACTCATTCAATCTCTATTTTTGATGAGGTTTTTGATAATGATGTTATGAATGGTACACTTATCATCCACTATATAGTATCTAATGTTATATTTGATTCTAGATCTACCCACTATTTTATATCTAAATAATTTTCTAAGGGTGTTAAGATTTAACCAAAATAATTAGATATGGAATTAGAAGTATAAACCCCTATTGGTATGCCGATTTCATCCCATGTATATGATTCCTCTTTGGTTGAAAATTTTGGGAATTTACATCCTACAAGTCAGGTTGTTCTTCCTTTGGTTGAATTTGATGTCATCTTAGGCATGGATTGGATTTCTATATATAAATCTCACATCAATGGTAGAAGAAGAGAAGTTACATTTGATATTTCAAACATTACTATGATCATCCATTCATGTGAAAATAAGTATGAACATCCAATGGATATTTCATTCATTGTATGGGTCTTAATTCTCATTCAGAAGGGTTGTTTATCTGAAATAGTAGGGAAGAATAATGATATCAATGATATGATCATTGTTTGGGAATTTGTAGATTTCAATCCAGAAGAGATTACTAGCCATCCTCCAAAACAAGGTGTTGAGTTCTCAATAGAACTCATACCTGCTTCCACACCAATATCAAATACTCCTTATAGAATGGCCCAAATTGAGTTGCAGGAACTGAAGAAAAAACTCCAAAAAACCCATTTGTAAGGGATTAATTTGGCCAAGTGTGTATCCTTGGGGTGCACCCATTGTTTTTATGAAAAAAATGGATCAATATGACCTTGAAATTGTTATTTGGGGATAAAAAAGATCACAATCACGTATAAGTATCATCTTCCCCATATTGATGACTTATTTAATAAAATGTGCAGAGCTCAATATGTTTCGACAATTGAACTTCATTCTGGATATCATCAATTGTGGGTAATTAAAGAGGATATACTCAATATTGCATTATGTAAAGGGTATGGACACTATGAATATATAGTGATTATTTTTTTGTCTTACTAATTCCCCTTCTATCTTCATGGATATAATTAATATAGTCTTTATATATTACCTCAATCAGTTTGTGGTAGTCTTTATAAATGATATTCTTATTTATTCAAATTGCAAGGAAGATCATGAAGATCGCTTTAAAATTATACTAAATACCCTAAGGATGGAGAAGATATAGGAAAATTTTAAAAACTCTGAATTTTGGAAGTAAAGGGTTTATTTTTGGGTCACATGATTTCAAGATTTGGTACAGTAATAGATTCATCAAAGATGGAGGAAAGTCAATACTGTACTAGACATGCCACGGTGACTAAGATCCATAGCTTTCTTGGTTTATCTAGATACTATCAATGATTTGTGGATAATTTCCCATGAAATTCTAATCCTCTGACTAAGTTAACTCAGAAGGTTGTTCAATTCCTCTGGACAAATTAATGTGAATAAATTTTCAAGAAACTGAAGAACAATTTTATCAGTGCACCAATGCTTAATTTAACTTGTATCTGAGAAGGGATTCTAATCTTTAGTGATTCATCCAAGAAGGTATTAGTATGTGTTCTTATGTAGAATAACATAGTTATATCTTATTCCTCATTGAAGCTAATGATTCATGAGGAAAATTACCCAAATCATGATTTAGAGTTCATATCAGTACTTTTTTCAATAAAGATATAGAGATATTGTCTTTTTAGAGAAAAGTGTGATATATATATTGATCTTAAAATTATAAAATATATATTCACACATAAGTATTCGAACATGTGTCATATAAGATGGTTGGATCTAATAAATTATTATCACTTCTCAGTACATTACCATCCTAGGAAATTAAATAAGGTGGATAATGCTTTATTTCGAAAGGATCATTCTTTCTCATCTATGATGAGGAGCACAAAATATCGAATATTTTTTGGAATTTAAAAGGTTGGATCTAAAAATCCTGAAGTAATGGGAAAAATATAATATTTTTCAAATGAATTTTCAACCCTATATCTACATCATGATTAAGGAGGCACAAAAGTAAGATGTAAAATGATAAAAGAAAATAAGAAATGTTCCTGAGATTCAGCTTTATCAGGATGGAATTATGAGGTTCAAGAATCGTGTATATGTTCATTTCATACCATATTTAAAGAATATATTATAATAATCTCATATTTATTCATTATTTATTCATCCTAGAATTTAGAAGATGTATAGGGAATTGAAATAATACTTCTGTTGGGATGGAACGAAGAGAGATATCGTAGAGTTTGTATATTGGTGCTTGGTATGCCAACAAGTTAAGGCTGAAAGACAAAATTCAAAGGGATTTTTGTATCCATTACCCATACCATAATGGAAATTGGAGAATATCATTATGGATTTTTTAATTAGACTACCCAAAACCTTTAATGGGTTTAATGCTATATGGGTGGTATTTGATTGACTTACTAAGTTGGAAAACTTAATAACTATCAAAAAATAATTCTCTCTAGATTATCTTACTAGGATATACATTACAAAAGTGGTATGGTTTCAGGGGGTACCACATTTCATTGTATTGGATCAGGATTCAAGGTTCACCTCAATGTTCTGGAAAGGTCTTTAGCAAGCACTTGATACAGAATTTTGTGTCAACACTACTCTTTATCCTTAGATATATGGTCAGTTTGAAATAACAATTCAAACCCTATAGGATATGTTGATATCTTGTTCTCTAGATTATGAAGGTGTTTGGGATCATCACCATCCTAAAATTGTTTTTTATTATAAAAAATATTTCACTCAAGAATTCATATAGCTCATTATAAATATCTTTATGGGAATACATGTAGAGCTCCAACATTTTGGGATGAATTTAGAGGAATAAGACTATTGGGAGCTAAGATCACTAAATAAATGATCAGGAAGGTTATATCCATTCAGTAGCCTATCAAGGAAACACAAATTCTATAGAAAAGTTATACTGATAACCATCGGCAAGATCTAGAATTTGAAGTGGGTGAAACTGTGTTTCTATAATTCTCAACATGGATGAAAGTTATGATATTTTGGAAGAAATGGAAACTAATACCTAGGTATATTAGTCCCTTTGAGATTCTAGATCATATTTGGTGGGTAACATATTTCTTGGAACTTTCTCCAAATATCTCTCAAGTCCGTGATGAGCTCCATATATCTCTCCTAAGTAAGTAAATACTAGACACTTAACATGTACCAAACCTTAGGGGTTATACCACTGAAGTAGGATCTTATGAGGATCTGCTACTTGAAATTTTGGATCGTATAGAGAGAGTTCTACGAAAAAAGACAACTCACCTGATCAATGTTTTGTGGATAAATCACAGGTTAGAGGAAGTTATGTGGGAACTTAAAGATATTATGAATAATTAGTATTTTCATTTTTTTACCCTAATGATGGATTTAAAAGGTGAAATTCATTTTAAGGGGGTATAATGTAACGCCTTGAGTTTTTATGGATGTTTTTTTCTCCCGAAACAACTAAACTTTCATTTCTATCTTACAATTCACTATGCCAACAATTTCTTTAACATGTCACCAAATCAATGTACAGAACACCAACATGGAATATATTACAAGAAACATTAACTAGGTGTATGTTACACACAAGACAAAAAAATTTTATGCCACACTCAACATTGACTTGTCATACATTACACGCAACACCGATGTTTCTACGAAACATCATTTTATTGTAATAATTATTTAAAAAAAGATAATTATAACATAGTCACAAAACCTATTCATATGTATAATAATAACTAAATTGAAAATATTTTTTATAATTTTATTATACAAATAAAACATATTTAATACAAAATATATAATTTTGGGTAAAGTCTTTATTTTTTAAAAATATTTTTTTATCAAATAAACTACTTTTCATGTCATTGTGTAAAAAATAATAAAAATTAATTTTAGACACATTTATAAATTTAATTTGATAAAATATAATTCATGTTTTTAATTTATAATTTCAAATTTATCTTAGGGTGAATTTATGGTATTTTACTTAGAAACTTCATTTTTTGATAAATGAGGAAAAATACCGGATTTTAATTCAAAAATGATTTCTCATCTAATTTGTTTATAGGTTTAAATTATATTTTAATTTTTTCAAAAAGTTTTGTTATATAATATTTTTATCAATTAATATAGTTTAGGTAATTTAGATCAATTTGACTTTGAACTTGGGTATAAAAACTTAGCAATCTTTTGAATGCTTTTACTTTAAAAACTCACTTTGTTGACCCAAATACGAGATTAATTTTGAAGTAATTTATGCCACTTATGTAATTGGAATTTGGATAAATTTATTCCATATTGTGATTAATTATAATTTATAATGTATAATAATTTAAACAAATTTTTTTACCAATATGATTAGTAAATTTAATTAAAATTAATTACATTGATTAAGGTAAAATTAATCATAACTTGGATTAAACCTTAACTTTAAGCCCCACAACGACCTATAAACTTGTAAAAGATCCATTTTATAGCTATATTTTAACTCTATAATCCCTTTTATCTAATGTTTTCCATTATTTAATCCTCTTGACATGTGAAAAACATGTATGTAATTCCTTTGTCAAAATATGACAAGAGTGTCACTCCTCTTCAACTATAAAAAAGACTCATCTCCTTTACTTCAATACACCTATAAAAACAATTAGGTTCAACAAAATTCTACTCAAATATCCTCCAAAAAATCCTCCCCTAGTAATTTAATCTTTCCTTGGGAATAAATGCTTCCAAGTAATCCATTTGGTGTAAAAGAAAAGGAGTTACTCGATTAAGAGGTAACACTCTCCCTGAAACTCCTTTCATTTATTTTCTTTCCCTGCCCACTAAAATTTTTTTATTACATTAATTTATAAAACAATAAGTATTTTAAATATACTAGAATGTTTTCATTATATTTTTTATACATACACATACACACACTTCCATCTAATGTGTAACGAACATACTGTTTATGTGTATAGTGAACTTCCTCCCCACTAAACGATGATTGTCCATTTTTCCTTTTCCACCTCTCAAGGTAGAAATTATAATAGAAAACCTATTTATTTATTTTATATATTATTTTTACTATGTATTTAAGCTTATTTAATTATTTTACAGCATAAATATTTATACTTTCTATTCTATGTTAATACGTTACTTTCCTTTGAGAAAGTGTGGACTACCTCCCCCTCAAAGAGATGTGATTTGTTTGTACACAACATGGAATGTATTAAGGATGCGTTTAGTGAATATATATGATATAAATGATATAATAAAGACAATATAATAATTTTATTTGTAAAAATATATAAATATATCTTTTAACTTTCTTTCTTTCAAAACAACAATTAAACAGAAAAAACATTCATAGGTGCGTAGGGTCTACTGTCTCCATGAACGTTGTATTCCATTTAATATTTCTATATTCTATATATTATTAAAATAAAAATATACTTAATATAATTTATATTTAAATAATGTTTTAAGTTATTTAAATCATGATATATTTGAAAGTACCAAAGATATATCAAATTATGACACATGCGAAAAACAAAGCAGATATTACCCTAAGTGAAACCTTGACTTGTAATTATAAACAAGTCGGTAATATAAATCCATAATCAAACCATATATGGTACTATAAGTAATAATATTTTTATTTTCATAGATTTATAATAAATTTATATTTATTTTACAAGATTTTTGTATAAGTACGAAATGGTTCAAGACAGAAGGTATGGGGATTTCGACTCAATTTTTAATTCTATGAGATACATGCTTTATTCACCACCAATTCCTTTTGTATAGTGTGTATAATTCCCATGTATGAATTAAATGTTTCTTCTAAATAAATTTATGGGTATTTACATATCAATTTTATGATCTTTCTTCCATGGGTTATAAGTTTCAAAAGTTACCAAATCAATAAAAAAAAGTAGTGTCACAATTTTCCTTTTTTGAGACACATGTTTTGTTATGAAAATAAATTATTTTTCAAGGTGTATATAATTCCATTATACATGTTATATCATGAATATAATTATTTTAATGATATTTTAAGATTAATTTAATATATTATTTTTATATGGAGAGTAGGATCCCAAGTAACCAAGTGGTAAGAGTTTATTTAAACAATCTGATCGCTTTTTGAGATTATTAATGATTATGATTATTTGATAAAATATTATGATCATATATAAAGAAAACTCATAAATTTACTTAAATTATGTTTACTCAAGATATATCTAGGTATTAGTATCATTTTTTTACTTTTTTGTATATAGGATAGTTATGAAAAAAAATTAATAATATTAAATTGTATTTATCTATTTGGTGGGAAATCTATTTTATATCAAAACCCATGTTTTCAAATTTGTTTTCAAATGATCATTTATTATCAATTTCATATAAAATGGATTTTATAAAAGTTTTATTTCTTTAAAATCTTTTTTATAAATTTTCAATGTTGTTTTCAAAGAAAAAGGTTTCCAATGGCTTCATGTTTTAAAAAGAATTTTTCAAATAAGAAAATATATTATCCTCAAGAAATGTTTTAAAAGATATTTAAAAAGTATTTCTCATATAAGATTACATGATTTGGTGTTCCTTGTGTCTTTTTTGGGAAATTATATAATGTTTCTATTCATATTCTTTCACTGAATGGTTTACCTTTTATGGAATGATATTTATGAAATTTGTTTCTCTTTTACGGGTTATATTTTTATGAAACCCACTTTTTTCATGGGTTATACTTTGATTAAATGATTATGAATCCTAACCCTTTTCCACAGGTTAAGATATGAATACATGTTTATGAAACCCATTCATTCTATGGGTTATGATATGATTGATTACGATTTTTTGGCACATGTATGTTTTTTTTATTATGATATGGGTGGGACCTATATATCCCTCCAATAAATTGGGTAAATATTTATATCTCATGATATATACTAATATGGTATTAGGAGTGAACCTTGAATAATAAGATAGCCATGGGAGTGAACCATGACTACCAAGATGGTATGAGGAGAGAACTCATGCTATTAAGATGTCCATGGGAGTGAACCATGACTACGAAGATGGTATGAGGAGTTAACACATACTACCAAGATGGTCTTGGTAGTGATTCCTTGGGTACTATGGAAATAATATTATATATTCTTATGTTTATATCACACTTCCATGTTTTATCCCTATATTATGCTTTCATGAATTATATTTGTTGTTACATTGTGATTAATTTCTTATAAACTATCAATATGTATGCCTTGATTCATGTTTATGTACTTTGATATGTTGGGTATAATCTTATATTTTCATTATCATATTATCATACCCTTATGCTCATTATTATTCTTACGTGTCTCCCTTTTTTACCTTACAGAGAATATGAGTTCACACATTTTTATGTTTCTTTACCCTAGGTTATAGAGATATGTATTATGTTTTATGTGTCTAAGAAGGGTACTAAGTAAGAAGAAACTAGTGGGAGATAATTTATCTCACTTATATACTAGTGTTTATGTTTCTATGTTTCCAAAGGAACTTGACTAATATAGTCTTTCGTCATATGTTTGTATAGTGTCTTAACTGTTTTGAAAAAGTTATGTATTTTTAATGTATATCAAGACTGTTTCATTATATTAAGATGTTTTATGGATTTTCATTTCATGTAATTTCTATGGAATTATTGATTCCCTATAGCATGGAGATATGGAATGAGATTTTTGGAAGTTATTCCAATTTTGGGGTCACTACTCTGTGGAGTCGGGCTATGAAAAGACCTTCATCTTTAGCTATGAAATTTTGTATGATGGTGGTTCCCCTATAGATTGGACTATTTTCCAATTTTATAGGATCTAATCGTAGAACATGATGAGTTTAATGTATATTTGTTTCACCATATCCTTTGTGGTGTGGTCTTATTCCTTGCCCCTTGGAATCTGCTCTGCTTCAGCCTTTTAGGGAATAATGTAGTGTGTTTTGTCTTGGTCTTCTAATTTTCAAACTGTATAAAAATTCATAAACACATTCAAACCGATAATTCTCCCATTTCCCCCTCAAATCATTGATATAAATGGTGTGTCCTTTAAGGGTCTTTAATCCCCCTTTCACTGGATTTGATTCCAAGGTTCAAGATCCTTTTTTGGAAATCATAAGTAAGTCTATTCTCTTTCTTCCATATTTTCCCTCTAGGATCATCTCTCATTCTTAATTTGATGAAGGTTTTAATTTTTGGGTCAACTTTTTTGGGTGATTTTATGGATTGAGGTTGGTGATGGGTGGTTTTTTCTACATTTTTCATTTTATTATGGTGTGGTTTTCACCTTGTTGGTGTCCTCTCTCTACCTTGTCTTTGGGAAATAGTTTGTGAGGTTCTATATCTGGTAAGATATCATGAGACTTATCTCCTATATTTTATAATTAATATATTTTATTTTATTTTTTTACTTTATCCCACATATGAAACTATTATTTCATAGTTATTTGGATTATAGAAAGGGAGAGAACATATAAAAAACCCAATATCATTATAGAATGAAAATAAACATTTTAAGGGATTAAATAATGTATGGAAAAAGGTTATGGGTTGTTTCATATGGTTTATTATTTTCATAATATTACTATAGTTTTATTCTTGTTAAATGATGTGTTTCTACTATTATTTATTTATTTTTCTTATAAACTATGGACCATTTTATCTATATAAATATATAATTTCTTAAACATTGAAAAGGATGAAGGGTGTGGGATAAATATAAATTTTAGATTTAGATTTCTAAAATTGATTATTTATAAATAGTATTTTTTGGACTTGTTGTTTTACCTTGACTTGTTATAATAATATTTAATGTATTAATTGGGGTAATAGGAAAACTAAATAAATGATTTATTTAATATAATAATTAATTCTTGGTGAATTGGATATTAGGTTTTAATGGCTCATAGTGGTTATGTATTTTCTATGGACAATATTATCTCATAGTGGTTATGAATTTGTGATATACTATATTGGATAGAGGTTGGCATATACACATGGGTTGTGATCACTTGTGGTTATAGTGAACCAGATGTGATGTTTGATGAAAGTATGTGGTGGTTTATAATGGTCGTATGCATGGTAGGGGGAGAGAATGATATTGATTTTCTATATGTTCACAATACCTTACTCTATGGAATGGAATATTGTTGGTGGAGGATGTATATGAAAGAATGGAATATGGTTGGTATCCTTCATGTCTACATTACCCTACCGACTAATGGTTGGGATGTTGTGTATTTTATGGATGGTAAAGATGTGGTTATGGATGTGTAATGATTAAAATGAAGATATATAGAAATATAGTGATGTGTCTTTGGATGTATAGCATGATAATTAATGATATGTTGTTGGGGTGGTTTCATTCTCACATCACAGCACTTAGTGAGGAGGTGAACCTACTAGATAACTATTGGTTTAAGTGGGATAACCCATGATTTGATAGTTTAGAGTAGAGATGAAAATATTATGGCCTCAAGGATATTGATTGGTGTTGATATTTTTGATGGGTGTTATGGTGATGGAGATGCTTTGAGAATATTGGCATTAGTAGTTGTGTAATTTTCATTACTACTAATCAGACTAGTTGGTTTGGTTTGCATGCGGTATTGATGATGGTGTTTCTTGTTTCTTTATGCTTATTGTATTATGTACATATTTATGATGTTTTCATACTATGATGATTTCACTCTTTCTTACTCCTATAAATTTATTCAACAAGGATATTGATCTATTTAGAGGGATGATCCTACTAAGTACCCCCAATTTCTCAAACAACCATGGTTTTTTAGTGTTTTTATGATATATGGTTGATGTTGGGAGGTTTTTTAGGGAATATTTAGTGGATAATATGTGGCTGTCCTTCAATTATTTTTGATGTATTTTATATATTCATGTAATTTAATCTGGAAGACGAAAATGTTATACTTTTATATTATTGTATGGAGTTTAAATATTGTATATTCACTCTATCTCCTAATATAATATTTATTTATGAGGGTAATGTTTTTCATATTTTATATTTTCATACCCTTTTACTATTCTCTAACCTAAGTCCTACTGAAGTTGGGACATAGCGGTTATTACGTCTGACATTAATTGCTCTCCAAGAAAAGGTTACTTTGGGTGATTGGGTTGTGATAGAGGGGTTTTAGAACTATTGGTTTAGAAATAGGTTGTATATTAGTGTTACTAAAAGGATATGAATGTATAGGAATGGTATGGAAGTGGTGAAACTCAATCCTAACATGTGATGTGGACTAAGGAGACTGGCTAGGGCATAGCTATTTTGGGGTTACATGTGATCTAATGCAAGGACTTTGAAAACCTAATAAACATATTTAAGTGGAAGTGAAACCATTACATGGTATAAATTATTGTTATGTACATTAATCGCATTCATTATTTTCATTGTCATTTACATTTTTATTTTTATGTGCATTTATTAAAATATTATTGTGGTTCAATTGATAATAAACTACTTTTTTTTATTGAATTAGTCATATAACCTAAATAAAAAGATTAAAATAGTTATTAAATAGTATGGAATATTTATTATAAACATTATCAGGATTATAAATGTTTTATTCCCTTTTCTGTTATAACTTTATATCTTTAAAATTGAATATTTTACAATTTTTAATGGGCATTACATGTAATCTTGATTTCTAAATTTTAAAAATTATTATCATATCAAGCCTAATGTATTTTATAATAAATAAATATTAAATATTAAATCATTTATGAAAATATTTACCATAATTATATTTTCATATTGTCATTTTGAAATGATTGTTTTGAGACCATGCTTAAGAGTAATCTAGTTCCCATGCAAGTTGATATTACATGTGTTGTTTTTAATTCCTGATGTATCACAATCATGTTTTATGGACTTTATATTCATTTTATTTTGGTTATTTAATTTCTAAAATTATTTAAAAATTACCAATAAGATTATTTATAATTAATTCAAAATTGTAATAATTTTAACTGAATAAATTTCAACTTCATTTTTGGAATGACATATTTTTTCTAGTATAAATCAATTATATATTTTATGAATCTATTCAAAAAATTTCAAAAAGATATAATTTATTTGGAATTATCTCTAAGTTAAAAAATTATCAACATTCTGATAGGTGATTGTTGTAAATTTGAACTTTTCCAAGTCAAAAAATCTATCTGTCCTTACAAGCAAGGTTAATAAAATTATTATTCTAGATTTTTTATACCTATATTATAAAATTGAAATATGAATTTCCTAACATGTCTTACCTTCCTTCTCATAATATATATCTTATATGTGTTAATAATTTATTGTAAGTCTATACTTTTTTTATTTTAAATTCTAGGAAAATGGTTAGTATTTCCTCTAGTAGCCTATTAAGACTCCAAACTTTTTAGATTATTTAACCTACTCTATAAAGATTAATAAAATTCATATTATTTAAATAATTTTACCTCATATATTTCTCCATGAGTATTTTATAAAAGTAATCATGTCTAATGTTTAAATAATGTATGGATTTTCATGAAATTCTAGTATAAAAATATTTATCATTTAAAAAGTTTGTTTGGTTGTAATTAGAACATGAAAGCATGTAATCTTCTCTTCATGTATTTTAATATAGAAGTAAAACAATTAATTTAATGAATATTATAATAATGTTTTCTTAATGAAAAATGTTTAAATACATTAATTTCAACATGTTAATAATGACACGTAGTGATACAACATGTGCCATATTATTATACGATCTAAAAGGATGTTTTTTTAGAATTTTAATGAAACTTTTTATATATAATTTGATATTTTATTAGGGAATGCGGATATATCTTGTATAAATTTTTATATGAACTGTGAGGTTTGTTTCCTATATAATAATATTATTTTGGAATACGCTGTTTAAAAATTTTAAGCATTAAGAAAGAGGTAAAAAATGTGTAGTTACTATTTTGTTGGAATCATGTTTCCCTAAAAATCAAATTTTTAGAAAAACTCTATAAATTATGATATTTAATATTACATAATATGAATTTTTCATTAGTTTATCTGTATATTAGTGTTATTTAAAATAATTGCTTGATGTTTCTCAGAAAATTACTTGAAAATGACGATTTTTTATTGTGATTGCATTGAAAATTGATTAATTTCATTGAATAATTCATGAAATATTCTAAAAAACTTTTTCAAAAATATAAAATGATTTTCTAAAGTCTGTATAAGAATATTTTATTCTCTAATGAAGTTCAATCCATGAACTCGGTTTTTATTAACATAAAACTAGGTTAAGTGAATATTGAGGTTATGTTTCGTAATATTTTTATCATGTATCATTGTTGTGATTATTCATTGTGTGGTGGTTTTACTGATGGAATCACCCACCTATCATAAAATTTTAACCACATAAAGTAGGAACCAAAAACTTTTTTGGAAATCCTAGAAATTTATGAATATGATCTTTTTTACATGTCTTAATTTTTATGTAGAAATGATCAAGAGTGATTGATTTATATATTATTTATTTATTTTTTATGTGAATGATTCTATTCTGGTGTATTTTTTAATGGAATAAATCATATGAATAAAGTTCAAACACTTCACCATTAAGATGTGTTATATTTATGACACATTTTAAAACCATTCAGTTGAGTCTCGGATGCCCTAGTAGAAAATATCAGGATGTACTAGGTGGGTTCCCTTTATTTTTGTTCTTGAGATTGTTGGGTGGGACCATTTTGGTATTTTGTATTGTTTTATATAGAGTTATTAATGGTGTTGTAATTAGTTACATGGAAGAGATGCATCTTGTGGTTGATGTGCTCTTTGGGTGGTGTGGTTATGTTCCTATTGGAGGATGGTTATGTAGTTGTGTGGGGTGAAGTGCGAAAGATTTATATAGTGAAAATGGACTTATATTTATGTGTTTATTGTGATGTGTTTATGTTCCTTGGGAATTAAATTTAAAGATATAATTATATACAACAATAAAAAAATACAACAATAAAAAATTGGTTTTTGTGGAATTATAAAAAAGGACTACATTTTCATTTCGGGTGGTACTATGTGGTACAATATAGTCTAGTCTAACAGTATGAACTCAAAAATAGATTAATATTATTCGATGGTATTGGGGTGTTACAATCAGATAAAATTTAAAATTGTTTTTAATATTTTCATTCATTTTGAAACCCCTATAATTTTATTGATTTCGGATTATACTGACCTAATTATTTCATGGTTTGATGATTTTCAATAAAAAATCCATCATGGTTTGGGGAATAGAAAATAATATAGATCTTGGGATAGAGACTTCATGAAATTATAGAGGTGGTAAGTGTTGATGTTCATCAATGGTTCATGCATCCCCAAGGATGAGGATTGGTTAGAGGTGGTTCATGTTTCTTTGGGGTTGATAAATAAATCATATGAATTCTGAGTTTATATAGAATTCTTCTCATTTCGGAAGGATTCTTTAAGGTAATGGTATATAAAGTAATATGATTCAAGAGAGATACCTTTAGGGGCATTTCTTTAACTATTTAAGATGTTTTTTCTTTTTTCACATGCAGGTTTATGATTGTTTTAAGAAACTTGGTGAGCTTTTTCATGGGATGAGAGTGTTTAAAATATTGTCACTAGCTTTATAGACCTGCTTATTCATTTAATGTATTTTCAACTTAAGGATATAGAATTATAATATCCTTTTGAATATAATTTTTGGATACATAGTCAATGATCTATCATGACTTCTCACATTGTATCTTGGTATGTAGTGCGAGATCAGTAAGTGGTTATATAAAAAGGTTTTTCAATACATAAGAGTTTTAATTAATATCCATCATGAGTGTCTAATAAGGTATATTTTAATTGGTTTTGTGTCTCTAGCATCATGAATGAAGAGAGTGTGGTGGTCTATTATGTCTAGGGAGTTGCTTAATGATTTTTGGTTGAGTGGATTGAGGTGTCCTATGAATGGTGTGTTGATCTGTTTCTGGTGTAATGTTGTGGGGAATCATCTGTATCACTATCACAAGATCAAGTATGTGTCTTAATCTCTGGTGGAGAGTTAATAGAGGGAAAATCATATGGTTGATTTTCACTCCTTCCATTGAAACCTTGTAATGAATTTTGAATTGTTTTTGAAACTATGTTGAATGATTTGGAAGATTTAAATAGAAACATTTTCATGAAATTTTCTAAAATGTCCATTTAAATTTAAAAGTAATTTTTTAATAATGAAAAAAAAGTAAATGATTTGATATCTTGTAACCTAGTAAATATGGTAGTAATGGTTTAGAAACATTGGTCAGGAGTGAGGTGGATGGTTCCCCTTATCTTCATCCAGTGGTAACTCTATATTTGAGAGGAATCTCAAAATTGTCGTAAGGTTTTTCAGAAAAGTTTTTTAGAAGGATCAAGGACCAAATGTTATAGATGTTTTGGTTTGTAGGTTGGTTATATTTTAGAGTTATTTACCAAGGGTTTTCATTGGTGGGTTTTTTCTTCCTCCTAGGGTTTAGTTTTGAATATCGCGAATAAGAATCATTTTAGAGGTATCTGAAGTAAGAATCCAAACCCTCAGGTCCCTCTACATTGTGATTTTTAAGTTCTAGATATTTTAGTAGATGGTCTAAGGTTGAAGGGGGGATTTTGGATCTGATATTCTAGACAAAGTTCCTTATGTAAGGGTAGTGTCCACAACACCATATAGGTGGTCTTTAAGGTGTGAGAAAAACCGTTAAATTGAGGAGGCTTACCAATTTAGTTTTGGTGGTTCTTCTTATTCTAGTATTTCTATGGCATGGGGTGTTGGGATATACTATTGTAATGCCCCGACCCCAGTTAACCAGAGTCGTTTCATTATTACACAACATTTTCATGATCACAAAAGATCAAGTCTCGAAAGACTGATTACTTTAGTAGCCTTGGAAACACTAGATATATTCATAAGTCTTACATTACATCATAAAGTGAAAAACTACAATAATATATTGTTCATGGTCTACACTCATATCCCCTTCAGAATATCCCTGCAGGTCAGTCATAAAATATTTCTTCACATCCTGGGAAAAATAAAACATAGAAAGGGATGAGCTCAGATTCTCAATAATGGTAACAATATAGAAGAAAATTTCATAAATAAGCATAAACATTTAAGCCAATGTATATCTAAAACAAAACCCTTTTATACTTGAACTTCAGCATCATATGGAAAAAATAAAATGAAATAATTACATTTACTTGTTCACATGTATATTCTACTAGTAGAATAATCACATGTAATATCAATAACCACTTTTATAATGATGGAATGCATAATGCCAGACTGTCATAACCACGTAGCCAAGGACTCGTGCCAAGACTACAAATAAGATTTTTTCAAGTCCTCGTTCCAAGACACTATTTTGTCTCATGAGACTTATCGATGCATCGAAGAGCTATAGTGGGCTCCACCCTTCACTTACTAAGTCCAATGCATTCCTCATATGAGCAGGTTTAAACAAAACATAAACATTTGTATTAAAAATAGCATACGAAATGTAAATAATTTCTCCAGAAACCATTAATGGTATAAAAATAACACATCCACAGTCAAACATATCACAAAACCTTTAATACAATATGGAAGTTTTGTGTCATAATAAATAAACTTTAAATAAGCTTAAAATCCATCAAAGGATGTTGACATAGATGAAATCAAAACTATTTGAGAGAAATATCTCTTTTTTTAAATCATTTAAAAGTAACATAATCCTAAAATAAAACATTTAATTTGAAAATATTCTTATAATATTGTATGGGAAGATTCGAGATTTTAAAATGGTGTAAAATAGCCGCACCCGCCGTATAAGTTAAAAAAAGACATTCTTACCTTAATTTGTCGAAAAGGTTTAAAAGGTCATTGTTTGGAAAATGATGTAAAGATTCCTTTATGAACTTCTTATAAAAATTCAAACAAGGGTATAAATGACTTTACCCCATATTCTATAAAATAGTATGAAGGTTTTGAAATACATTTTTAAGAAACTTGGATGTGGATGATAAAGGGGTCCCAGTAGATAATTACGTATAAACAACCTCAGATAATGAAGAGATTGTGAAATAAACTCTTACCTTGTACTTTTACTTGATAGAGTTTAGTTTAACCTCTTCTATAATAGTGAAATAATTTTTATTAAATTATAAAATAATCATATACATAAATCTAATATCATATATGATCTTTTAATATTTTTTTGTTAATAATATTTTAGTATTATCGTCGTTTCGGGTGTTAACTGATTCGTTTTCCTTTATATGATTCCTTACGTAAGCCGTGTTTGTTATGGATAGGTTTTATCTTATTCATATCCAGAATAATATCATTTCTTTAAACATCATCAAAAAGGAATTAGTCATGAATGGATATGATGGGGAAATGAATCTCATCGCGTTCGTGGAGATGGTAATTCGTACGTACGCACATACGCTACTTCCATTTCATTTTTCATTTTAAAAGGAATAAAAACCAAATGATACATAGGTATATTATTATTCCAGTATAATATAATATCTTATATGTGTTACTTATGTTCATTAACACCATCCTTTATATGTTCCTTGTACGGTATGAATGAGTCATATCACTTTGAGGGGGCAGTAGTCCGCACTTCCTCAAATGAAATTAACGTATATATATACAACATGAAACAAATAATGGTATGCTATAAAATGGAATTACAGAATCTTATATATAAAATAAATATCATAAATATCATATTTAATTATTGTTCCATCATAATATCCACTGTGATATTTGGTAGGAGATAATTGAACAATCATCGTTTCGTGAGGCGTTTGGTTGCCATCCACAGAAGCATTATGTACTTCACCCATTAGATGGAAGTGTGTGTAAGTGCAGTTAGAATACTTCTCATAAAAATATCCTAGTATATTTAGTGTACTATTTTTGTTACAAAAGAAATTAATAATAAGAGTTTAGGGGTTGGAGAAGTAAAATAAAAGAAAAGAAGCTAAGAGAAATTGTTACCTTTAATTTGCGTACCTCCCTTTGGTTTGAACCAAAAAGGACCCTTGAAGTGCCTTTTGCCTAATTTCAGGATTTTAGGAGGAGGAAAGGGATGTAGGGAGATTAATTGTGCAGAGGTTGGATGATCCAAAAGGCTTGAGAGGTGTGAGGAATTGGTTAGAAGTGGTGTCCTTTTATAAGGGGGAGGAGGGGCTCTTTAGGAAAAACTTAAATTATTAATTTATAATTAATTAATATTCGGTTTATAATAGCTCCAAAGTGGATTATTCAAAGTCTCAGGTGGGGATGGGTCTAAAAACCACTCATCCAATTGATTTTAGACAGTTTGTATCACTATAGTAACCTTATCTTTTAGATTTAACTCTTAGTTAAATAGTTTGACATTTACCATGTATCTTTGTATTTTTATATTATATAGTTAATAAACTTACTATATACTTCCAAGGGACCCCCAAGTGGTCCATTAATTATACTCCTATCATTATATAAGTCCTTTGGCCGAACCTTAGATTTTTAGGAATATAATTTCAATTAATAATATAATATTTTTTAAAAACTCTATTATGTCAATTTTGACACTATTGGGTATTTTGTTTTTGATAAATTCATAACAGCGTTACTACTTCTAATAAAATTCATATAACTAATAATAATATGTCATATTAACCTATAAAATTATTGTAATTCATAAAAAGTCTCAAATTAAATTTATTTAGATATTTATAATATCAATTATTTTAATATTTAATTAATTAGATAATTACTACATCACCATTGTGTCATAAATAAATTAAATTGTTTAATGTCTAAAAATTATAAATAAAATATAATTATGTATTAAATCTATTTATATTTCTAATTAATATTTATAATCGAATTTATCTTATGTATTTCCATATATTAAAAATGTTTTAGTCATTAAACTTTGATTTTAACTCTTTTAACTCTTCTTTGAATTAAATAGTAATAAATGTCCTACTCTTATCCAAGTGGACCAAAGAGATTCATATTTTATTCCTAAGGTTGTCTTTTTTCGAATTATACTTAGCCAATAGAATTAGGAATTGTGTTAGGGTATTAATAATATCATTTTTACCCTTAATTACCCTATTTACTTTTTACCGTGGTAAATAAAATTAAAAAGGTAATATTTACCAAAAATTATTTTTATCATATTGAACCAAATTTTACTCCTTGATATTAACTGTTTCTCTCGGATTTTCTAAATTCCACTCACAGAAGCGGTAAAATTAAGATTTATGTGAATTTACAAATTCACCTATGAGGTGGGTAAAAGACAGTGAAAAGTTCTATAAAATTTTTATATATCTAAAATTATTATAAACCGACTCCAATGAATTACATTGAACTTATATAGGTATTATTTATCTATTTTTACATAAAATAAATTTAAATAAAATAAATAATTATTTAAATTAAAATTCATTTTTAAACTATAACTCGGTGTTTTTCACTATTCATCAAAAATTAAAAGTTTTCTGAAAAATACCAAAAATTTACCCTAACCTAATTTTGATATTAAGAATTAAATAATGAAGTCTATTTTACCAAATTAAAAACATAGAAGTTGAATTTATTAATTTAAAATTAATCCCCGCTGTCAAAACCAAAAGGCGTATTTTTAAGAAATAATAACTACCAAAAGTTTGACACTTGTTTATGTCTTATTTCAAAGTGAAATTACTTTCAATGACCATCATTGGATTAAATGGTAAAAATATAATCTATTTATACTTCCATACCATTAAAATTTATAATTTAACAAAATATAAATTATTTTGATTTAAAAAGTTGTTTTCAGTTAAAATATAGTATTTTTCATTATTCACCCAAATATGAAAGTTGTCAGAAAAACACCAAAAATTTATTGAAACTAAATTCCTATTTATCGATTCTAAAGAAGAAGGTTATTTTGTCAAATTTAATATATAAAAGTCTCAAATATTGTAATTAAAAAGGTTTCTTCATTAAAAGGTGGAAAATTTCATTTTTTGAAAAATACTTCTTTTATCTGAAATAATGTATTTATTCTTAAATTTTTTCTAAGAAACTCATAATATAGATTCTAAAATTATAAGGATTGTATAAAGTTCAAAATTCAGTTAATACTATTCATAATTGCTTTTGAACGACTTTTTTGGTAAGTCATGGTGCGCTAGAACTCGGTGTTGCGTGTAGTGCAAGTTATTGAATTACTTTGAAGAAATAACATACTATGAAATCTTGGGTTGTTACACTATTGTGTGATGTTGGTCATTAATGAAGTTTTGGTGACTTTCTTATCGTGACGTATTTATAATATTGCTTTAATGATGTGATGTGCATTCCACTTGTATGGATGTTTTGTGGCTTGATGGATGCCATGTTGCATGGATATCGGGAAGATGAGGTTTGGTGGATCTTTCGTATTTGGTGTAACTATAAAATGGATTTATTATTTAACTTTGAAACTATATGGCATAGTGTTTCCCCTATGGCATGGTCTCTTTTTCAATTTTATATGATCTCATCATTGATAACATCATGTTCCTTAGATGATATTTTGACTGACCCCTTTGTGGTGTGATCTTCTTCCTAGAACAATGAAATATATTCCATGTTGTCCTTTTGTAGTGTGTTGTAGTATGATTAATCATAGTCTTATAATTTTTAGACAGCCTATAAATTCATGAACCCCTTAAAACCTTATCATTCTTCCATATTTTACCTTGAGTATTGGATGACCAAGGAGTATCTATTATATGTATTTCAAGACCCTTTTAGTGTATTTCATCCCTAAGTTTACAAGCCTTATTTTTTGAAATAATAGGTGAGTTACCTCACTTCCCACCTTAGATTTATTCTTTTTTTCACTATCCTCCTTCGTCTTTAGAGGGTTTTAGTTATGGGAAAAAATTGTTTTTGTGATGTTATGGATTGATTTTGATGATGGGTGGTGTATTCTAGTTTGTTGATCCCTCTTTGGTGAAGTTTAGACCTTATGGGTATCCCCTATTCACCTTATCCTCCCACAGTGTTTTAGAAAGCACTAATGGGAGTAGGGGATCTTGAGTCTTATCTACTGTCATCTATAATTAAGGATTTTTTTATTATTCTTTCTCCCTCATATTCTTCTATAAACTCCTAGTGGTTTAGATTATGGTAAGGGGAGAACATATAAAATAACCATCATTTAATAGAGTATGAAAAGTATATAAATATGGTAACTAATTAAATGAAGTATATAAAGATGGGATGGGTTATTTCATGTGGTTTATGGTTTTCATGGTATTTCAATGAGTTTATTAGTATTTCATGATGTGTTTTTTTAGTGATTTCCACAATGTTGTTGTCACCAAATAATATTCTCACCTCTATAAATGTATAATTGCTTAAAACATGGGAAAGGATGAAGGTTTTGGAAGAAATATTAATTATTGATTTACATTACTAAAATTTATTGTTAATACTGATTTGTCATAGTTTGATTTTATTTCCCTTTATTGTTGATGAAACTAGATCATGGGTTAACGAGGTCAATGGGGAAACTGAATTCATGCTTTTTTATCAAGAAGAATTAGTTCTTGTGGAATTGTATTTTGGTTTATAATGTCTTAAATTTGGTATTTATTTTATTTGGGTGTAATGGATTGTAAGGGTTATATATTTTATATGGGTTATAATGTATTGTCGTTTGCATAAACACACAGGCTGTGATGGATTTTGGTTATAGTTCACCAGAGGTGATGTTTAATGAGAGGGTGATGTTCTTTATAGTGAGGGTCATACATGGTAGGGGAGGGAATGAGGTTGAGTCCCTAGAATATAATGATCCCTTAAAATATATAATGGGATAGTGTTAGTGGGGTTATACAAAGATTAAGGAGGGGATAAGTTTGAGGTCCTTCTTGTTTATGTTTCCAACTGATGAATGGTAGAGAAGTGGTGGATTTATTTTATTGTAATTATGTTTTTGTGATGTGATATGTTGTTATATATAAAAGTGGTGATGTTTTCATGGATGTATACCATAATGGTTAATAATATGTTGTTGATGTTATTTAATACTTTAATCTTTACACTTAGTAAGGTGGTGATGCTACAAGATATTTATCATTTTGAGTGTGAGAACCAGTGAGTTGACAGGTTGGATATGAGATGAATATATTTTGGTCTTGAGGATGTTGAATAATGAAGACAGTTTTTATGGGGTTGTGGTAATGGAAATTATTTGAGGATATTCGTAGTAGCGGGGGAATTTGTGGTGTTCAAGATGGGACTGGATGGTTTGGTGACTGTAGTGTATTGATGATGGTTTTTCTTGTTCCCTTTATGATTATTGTCTTATGTACATATTACTGATTGTTTTTTTAATTTCATGATTTCACACTTGCTTATTTTTTGAATATATTTCACAATAATATTGATCTATTTATAAGGATGATCCTATTGAGTAATAACAACTTCCCACCCCACCACATTTTTCTATTGTTTGAAAGATTGATCACTGGAGTTAACAATTGGTATTCGAGAAGTTGGAATGGTTCATTGGTTCCTTTATATGAATTTTTTTTTTAAATTTATTTCATTAATTATATAGTTTCCATTGGGATGGAAAAATAAAAAAATCATTACCCTATTGTATAGCGTTGAATTGGTGTTTTTTCACTTCATTTGATGATCCTATATTTATTATTGAAGGGTAATGTTGGAGTTGGTGGTCTAGAACCAACTAATTTGTACTTTATTCATTAAATAAAAGCCTTATCACATCTTGATTGTTCTTCTCAATGACATGTCATGTGATAATGTCCTAAGGACAGTTGTTGCATTAAAGGGTCATAGCGGATCCCTACTATGATGAGAACCCGGAAGTGCCATAACATTGTTCTTGAATGTATGTTCTATGGCCGGATGATATTATTTGAGGGACACAAATAATATAGGTCATTAGGGGTAAGGACTCATAAAACTTTGAGGCACCTTCTCATGGTGTGCGCCCTTGGTAATATCCAGGAGGATATTATGAGAACGAGACCTACCAGTAGGAAATCCACATTTCATAGTGTCATTGGATGTTCATATCTGCGGACGTGTGTATTGTTCCTTAGACTTTAAGATTATTATTAATGGGTATTACAACTCACGCACATAGATTTATTGACGAAAACTGTGACGACAGACTGTTCGCAGCGAGGTAGGATACGTTGGGTGTGTAACGAGTAATACCGCATTAATAGATAATGTGAGAAAGGATTTGTCCCTTCCGTTCCATAACAGAAATATATATCTCAGGCCCTTTGATGGAATTGATATAGCCTAAATAAATCCATGTCCATGGTAAGGTATGGGCATGTTCAGTTATGAAAAGTCAAAGAAAGAATAATCAAGCACATGGGTTGATGGCACTAGCATGCAACCCGCTTGATTGGAGATATCAAGAAAAATGGATTATATTACACGGTAAGCATTCGAAGGAGGTGAAATGTCATTGCGGCGTTAACTTCTTTCTCTATGGGTGCCTTGGATTGTTGCTAGATGCTAACCATGGACTTTAGACAGGCTCATCCTAATGCCACTGAGAAAGAGGCCTAGAGGGTCACACACTAAGTGTGTCCATGTATCTCAGTTAAATATTAATTTAACAAGTTAAATAAATTTTATTCCCAACCGTGGTTTAATAATTATTTAAGGATGTCTGATCGCATTTATTTTGACACTAGTTATTCGAGAGAATATATTGTGGACGAAATAATATATTTATTAGCGAGTAATGTAGTTACATTTATTTAAGAAATAAATAGTCATTACTCAAGGTCTAATAAATGTGGTGGAAAAAATGGAAAATAAAAGTACACGCCGTGTATATTAAATATACACGCCGTGTAGTTTTATGGAAAACAAGTACATGTCGTGTATTAATTATTACACGCCGTGTAGTTTTTCCAGTTGGGATTTTGAGGATTTACTATTTTTTTATTAAATGATATTTATTATAATCAGCATGGAAGCATGTCAAGGAATTAATAATTTGACATGGGGGTTTTCAGTAAGAGTTAATGAAATAAATAAAACTCGTAACACGTTTATTTATTGTCATAACTCTATTAACCTCAAACCCGATTATAAATATCCTCATAACCCCAACATTTTAAAGAGCCGTTGTTGTGCACAACAGATTTTGAAATACTCTCAAGCCAAGAGAGAATTCCTTTTCCACCAAGAACGCCCTCAACTTACGAGAGTAAGATCCTCCACCGGATCAAGGCGGTCGAAGGTGGACATCGCAAGCGAAGGTTCTTCCACGCTAGCACCAGGAGATCCCTTCGGAGACGTCCGGAGATACGTGACACACGTGTGGATCACCGCTAGAGGAATCCTACACTTGGATTCTACAACGCAACGATGGATCACCGAATCGTGATCGGACACATGAACGAAGAAATAATTCCAACAAGGTAATTCTTATGCATTATTTAAATTAATTATAATTAACATATGAGGATCCTCCTCAAGGGTTCTGAGACTCTTCTTTTCTTTTCGTTCTTCGTTCTATTCCGATGATTCGGCATTTTATATCGTGACGGATCTCGGAATGAACGTTGTTTAATGTTAAAATTAAAGTTGGGCTAACCCACCAACGCGCTTCCACTGCACCCGGAACCTACAAGTGGTATCAGAGAGGTCATATCGTTGATTATAATTATTTAGTTTTTTGTTGGTAATTTACGCATTTAATAATTTAATTATTTCAATTCAAGTTTAATCATTCTAGAAATCATAATATCGAGATTTATTCCTCCTCCATCGTTTCTCGTTCACCTCACAAAAACGATTGTTTTCTTTTAATTTTGATTAAAATAAAATAGAGGAACTCATCCGGAGGAGCCAAACATTTATGGCCGTATAACACCAGAATACACGGCGTGTATTCGGAAGTACATGACGTGTAGTCTAGGTTCAATGCATTGATTGATCCTCCAAATCAGGTCGTGTATTGGATTCTTTCTAAGAATTTAAGACACCGTGTGTTGACCAGAAACAGGTGGCACATGGTTTTTGGAATACACGCTGTGTGGTCCAATGAACAAGGCGTGTAGTCCCTTCGGGACAGGTTTGGGTCGTGTACTCCGTACACGGCCTGCCCGTCCAGAAACCGTGTAACGCGGAAACTACACGGCATGTGTCCCACTGTACATGCCGTGTACTCCGGAAATTTCCGAAGTACATTAACATGCCCTATCCCCGGGCATGTACTTTGGATAGACGGTGAAGAAAAGTACATGTCGTGTAGTCGAAACTACACGCCGTGTACTCACCCAAATTACGCAGATTTATTAAAATTTATTATTATATTATACAAACCCTTGAGACCTGTACCATGGTACAGGCGTAAAGCTGAGGCACAACACGTTATAGATGTTTTATATATACGTGTTTAATTTAACATCTGCGTAATAAATGGGAATTCACCGGGTTGCCTCCAAGGTACAAGTTACGTAAAAGGATAATTTTAAATGAATTTATTTGTTTAAAATAATGATGGATGAGAATCTCAAGGAAATTCAGAAAAGGGGTTTAAGATAAAAGGATTGATTAATTAAAGAAAATTAATTGATTCGAGCGTGATTTATCTTAAACAATAATGATTAAAGAATTGAATGCTAGTTTTATTTATGCGTAAATATCGTTTCATGTATGGATGATCATGAGATAAACCGAGACCTTTGTATGTGAATGGTTTTTTTTAATTTATTTATTTAAATTAAATTTGTTGGCCTGCGAGCCATCTCCTCATTAATATGTAGGGTCTGCGTGCCCAAGGATTATTTTATGTAAAAACCCCTTTTACCCCTCACCTGTGTGTGAGATAAATACATATGTAATGGATGGAGCTCACAAGCTAGTGGAGGCGGCTCAAGTCATGAGCCAAGGTAAAACCAATCCAAGGAGATACAAAGGTGGACAGGTGGAAATCTGTAAACACGAACCCGAAAGGTTCAAGGTGTTTCTCCCCTACGTCTTGGGTTAGTTTATCAACCGCTAGATAAACTAACCAATAGAAAATCTCATGATCATACCATTTATTTTATTTCTGTCAGTTTCATTGTTTATTTATTGTGGTGTGTTGTCATGATCACACAATTAATGAATTAAAAGAGCATGCAAGATCGAACTAAAATAAAACCGGCTTATACGTAAATATTATCTTAGACATGGTTAATCACTTAAGTATATCCCAGTTAATATTAACAAGCATGTAATCAAATATAATAAAATGGCAATTTACGTATAAGGAAAAAATCCCTCAAAATAAATATTAAGTCAGCATAGCCTTCCATAATCATGGTTAGAATCGAACCATAGATAAAAGTGCTTGACCAACCCTAGTTGGGGTGCTTTCAATTATTGGGGAATTCTAATTCAAGGTTTTGGGTTGAATTGACTTGGTTCGCATGAGGGGTTGACTGCCACAGCAGGACTTGGTGTGACCAAGAGGCAAAGGTTGAGGAAATCCAAAAAGGATTTCAGGATTGGGGAGTCCACTCAGTGGATCAAGGAGATGCGAGTTAATGCAGTTGGCATTTGGAATGCCTACCTAAAACCCTTCAAGTTTCTTGACCAACCCTAGTTCGGGTAATTCCAAGGGAAATATGGATCCACGCCACTAGAATATTCATGCAACAGAATATTCCGCAGTCAATGGTGAGGGCTATTGGATTTCGATAAAATAGTGGGAGACTAATAAGTATTAATTTATTTATTTGTCTCAATTTTTTTGTAATAAAGTACTAAACCTTTGCTCATCTTAATTTGTAGAAATGGCAAGAAAATGACTTCAAACATATCATTGCGCACCATACTCAAAAAAGAAAACCTTCTCACCGGCACCAATTTCCAAGAGTGTTAGAGGCGTTTACACGTCGTTTTTCACCACGAAAGGAAATTATATGTGCTGGAAGATCCTATTCCAGTTGCTCATAGGAAAGAGGATAGTGATGAGGAATTATCTCTCTACATGAAACACATGGATGATGCCACAGATGTCCAGTGTTTCATGCTATCGTCCATGTCTAATGAGCTCTTGAAGCAACATGAAAACATGGACGCATGTAGCATGATGTCTCACCTTAAAGATCTCTACCAAGAGAAGGTGAGACAGGAGAGGTATGATATCTCTAATTATTTGTTTACCACAAATCTTGGAGAGTCTGCGCCAGCTGGGCCTCATGTAGTCAATCTTATTGGCTACAGTGAATGCCTGGACATCTTAGGGATTAAATTCCCGGATGGGTTGCGTACAGATCTCATCCTATCATCACTCCCCAAGACCTTCTCTAGCTTCATTTTCAACTATAACATGATCAGAAATGAGAAGAGTATGTCAGAGCTTCTGACCTTGATTCTCCCGGTAGATAAGGACATGGGGCACGACAAACCCACGGCCCTTATGGTGAACAAGAAAAGGAAGGACAGGGCAAATGGGCAAAGACTTATAAACGGTCTGAACCCCCAGAGCATCGTCCCTCCAAGAAGGGGAGGATCCAGAGGCAGGGCAAGGAACGGGAAGCAGTGTGTTTTGCATGTGGCAAGCAGGGCCACTGAAAGAGGAACTGCACCCAGAAGCGTGGGGATGCTAAAGGTGCATTTGTTATCGAGTGAAATCTTTCTATTTCTACACATTGGGTATTAGATACAGCTTGTGGGGCTTACATCTGTATTCAAATGCAGGAACCAAGTATATTTAGAGAGATCACCAGAGGAGAGGTCGATCTTCGAGCTGCCAATGGACCAAGGCTGGCTGTGTTGGCTATTGGTGACTACCACCTCTCATTGCCGACTGGGATGATTTTGGTTTTACATAACTGTTGTTATGTGCCTAGTGTTACCAAGAACATAATTTCTATATCTTGTTTGGTTATGGATGGATTTTTTTTCAAATTTGGAAATAAGGGTTTTCTCTATTATAAGAACAATGTATGTTATGGTATGGCACATTTAAATAATGGTTTGTATGTATTGAATTATGAAAACCAAGTGTTGGAAATCGATAACGAAACAAACTCACGTGACTCATACATCACCCAGTTATGGCATCACCGCCTTGGTCATGTGAATGAGAAGTGTTTGAAAAAGCTCTGCCAAGATGTCTATTAAGACTCTACTTAGATAAAACCACTGGATAGATGCCACGCTTGTTTATAAGGAACAATTACCAAGACGCCTTTTGTTGGACAATGTGAAAGGGCCACAGAGCTTCTAGGATTGGTACACATGGATGTGTGTGGACCATTTCCAGTAGAATCTAGAGGCAGATATTCTTACTTCATTACTTTTACTGATGATTTGAGTAGATATGGCTATGTCTAATTAATGAGGTATAATTCATAGTCCTTAGAGAAATTTAAGGAATTCAAGAATGAAGTAGAGAATCAACTTGGTAAAAAGATAAAGAAGCTTCGATCGGATCGAGCTGGAGAATATCTGAACCAAGAGTTCATCGATCTTCTACGGGAGTCTGGGATTCTATCTCAGCTCACTCCTCCTTATACACCACAGTGGAATGGTGTTAGTAAAAGGAGGAACCGCACCTTGTTGGACATGGTGAGGTCAATGATGAGTCATGCAGATCTTCCATTATCCTTTTGGGGATATGCATTACAAACTGCAGCATACACATTAAACCGAGTACCAACTAAGGCGGAAAATGGAATTCCATCTGAGTTATGGAATGGAAGGAAACCTACTTTGTCGCACACACGTTTATGGGGATGAGAGGCATTTGTTAAGGCCTTCTCAGGAAACAAACTAGCACCCTGGGGCACGAAGTGTATCTTTATAGGATATCCCAAGGAAACGAAAGGATATTACCTATATAACCCTCAAGACAATAAAGTGATTGTCGCCAGACAAGCCGTCTTTCTTGAGAGGGAGCACATCCTCAAGAAAGATAGTGGGAGAAAGATTGACTTCAACGAAGTTGATGCTCAAGATACATAAGAGTTGGTATAAGAAAAAGTTCCACAGGTCCCCGTGGAAGAGGTTCCAGAAACACAAGTACTACGTAGGAGCTCAAGAGAGGTAAGGGAACCAGAGAGATTTGGTTTCCTTGTCACCGAGGATGGTGAATCATTATTGTTGGACAATGATGAACCTTTCTCCTACAAGAAAGCAGTAGAAATCTCAGAAGCTGCAAGATGGCTAGAAGCTATGAATTCTGAGATGGATTCCATGTATCAGAACCAAGTTTGGGTTCTGGTCGATGAGCCAGTTGATGTAAAGCCTGTTGGATGCAAATGGGTATTCAAAAGAATGCTGGACATGGAAGGTCAAGTTAGAACCTATAAAGCAGGGCTAGTAGCTAAAGGATTCAGAAAACGTCAAGGAATTGACTATGATGAAACCTTCTCGCCAGTTTCCATGTTTAAATCCATAAGAATCATACTTTCCATAGCAGCTTACCATGACTACGAGATTTGGCAGATGGATGTCAAAACAGCATTCCTTAATGGGAACCTTCAGGAAGATGTCTATATGACACAACCAGAAGGGTTTGTGACACCAGGTGAAGCCAAATGGGTTCGCAAGTTGCAGAAATCCATTTATGGATTGAAATAAGCATCCAGGTCATGGAAAATTCGATTTGATGAAGCCATAAAGGAATTTGGTTTCATTAAGAACGAATGTGAGCCATGTGTTTATAAGTGGTTTAATGGGAATGCGGTCTTCATCCTAGTAGTATATGTTGATGACATATTTCTTATTGGAAATGACGTACCAGACTTACAGTCAGTTAAGGACTGGTTGAACAAGTGTTTCTCCATGAAGGACTTGGGAGAAGCAGCCTACATTCTAGGGATTAAGATCATTTGTGACAGATCCAAGAGGCTGCTTGGACTAAGTCAGGGTATATACATTGACCAAATACTAAAGAGATTTATTATGGAAAAATCCAAGAGGGGATTGGTTCCAGTGTCACATGGCTTACATCTTTCTAAGAAAATGTGTCCCCAGAAACAATAGGAGAAAGATAGGATGAGTAAGATCCCATACGCTTCAGCTATAGGATCCATCATGTATGCCATATTATGTACCAGGCTTGATGTTGCCTATGCACTGAGCATGGTAGGAAGATATCAAGCAGATCCAGGAGAACAGCATTGGACTGCTGTTAATACTATCCTTAAGTATCTGAGAAGAACTAAGGATATGTTCCTAGTGTATGAAGGAGACGAGGAGCTTGTCGTCAGAGGGTATGTTGATGCTGGTTTTCAAACATATCAGAATGATCTAAAGTCACAATCTGGATATGTTCTCTGTCTCAATGGAGGAGCTGTGAGCTGGAAGAGTTCAAAGGAGCCAGTTGTCGTCGATTCTACAGCGGAGTCCGAGTATATAGCGGCTTCTGATGCAGCCAAAGAAGCCGTCTGGATTAGGAACTTTGTCCAGAAGCTTGATGTGGTGCCTAGCAGTAAATATCCCATTACATTGTCTTATGATAATACTACAGTGGTGGATCTTGTAAAAGAACCAAGGTCACATCAACGGACAAAGCACATACTCCGGAAGTATCACCTATTGAGGGATTTCTATCAAAGGGGTGAAGTTGCAGTGAGCAGAGTGTCCACAGAAGAGAACATGGAGGACCCCATGACTAAAGGCCTATCTCAGTAGAAGCATGAATATCATGTGAGAGATAGTGGGTTAAAGGTTGTTAGCAGTTGGCTCTAGTCCAAGTGGGAGTCTGTTGGATTTGGTGGTCTAGAACCAACTACTTTGTACTTTATTCATTAAATAAAAGCCTTATCACATCTTGATTGTTCTTCTGCATGACATGTCATGTGATAATGTCCTAAGGACAGTTGTTGCATTAAATGGTCGTAGCAGATCCCTGCTATGATGAGAACCCGGAAGTGCCATAACACTATTCTTGAATGTATGTTCTATGGTCGGATGATATTATTTGAGGGACACAAATAATATTGGTCATTAGGGGTGAGGACTCATAAAACTTTGAGGCACCTTCTCATGGTGTGCGCCCTTGGTAATATCCAGGAGGATATTATGAGAACGAGACCTTCCAGTAGGAAATCCACATTTCATAGTGTCATTGGATGTTCCTATCTGCGGACGTGTGTATTGGTCCTTAGACTTTAAGATTATTATTAATGGGTATTACAACTCGCGCACTTATATGTATTGATGAAAACTATGACGACACACTGTTCGCAGCAAGGTAGGATACGTTGGGTGCGTCACGAGTAATACCGCATTAATAGATAATGCGAGAAAGGATTTGTCCCTTCCGTTCCATAACAGAAGTAGATATCTCAAGCCCTTTGATGGAATTGATATAGCCTAAATAAATCCATGGCCATGGTAAGGTATGGGAAAGTTCAATTCTGGGAATTCAAAGAAAGAATAATCAAGCACATGGGTTGATGGCACTAGCATGCAACCCGTTTTATTGGAGATATCGAGACAAAGGGATTATATTACACGGTAAGAATTTGTAGGAGGTGACACTTCATTGCAGCATTAACTTCTTTCTCTATGGGTGCCTTGGCATGTTGCTAGACGCTAACCTTGGACTTTAGGCAGGCTTAGCCTAATGCCACTGAGAAAGAGGCCTAGAGGGCCACACACTAAGTGTGTCCATGTATCTCAGTTAAATATTAATTTAACAAGTTAAATAAATATTATTTCCGACAGTGGTTTAATAATTATTTAAGGATGTCTGATCGCATTTATTTTGACACTAGTTATTTGAGAGAATATATATTGTGGACGAAATAATATATCTATTAGCAAGTAATGCAGTGACATTTATTTATGAAATAAATAGTCATTACTCAAGGTCTAATAAATGTGGTGGAAAAAAATGGAAAATAAAAGTACACGCCGTGTAGTTTTATGGAAAACAAGTACACGCCATGTATTAATTATTACACGCCGTGTAGTTTTTCCAGTTGGGATTTTGAGGATTTAATATTTTTTTATTAAATGATATTTATTATAATCAGCATGGGCGCATGTCAAGGAATTAATAATTCGACATGGGGGTTTTCAATAAGAGTTAATGAAATAAATAAAACGTGTAACGCATTTATTTATTGTCATAACTCTATTAACCTCAAACCCGATTATAAATATCCTCACAACCCCAACATTTTAAAGAGCCATTGTTGTGCACAATGGATTTGGAAATACTCTCAAGACAAGAGATAATTCCTTTTCCACCAAGAACACCCTCAAGTTACGAGAAAAAGATCCTCCACCGGATCAAGGCGGTCGAAGGAGGACATCGCAAGCGAAGGTTCTTCCGCGCTAGCACCCGGAGATCCCTTTGGCGATGTCCGGAGATACATGACACACGTGTGGATCACCGCTAGAGGAATCCTACACTTGGATTCTATGATGCAACGAAGGATCACCGAATCGTGACCGGACACATCAATGAAGAAATAATTCCAACGAGGTAATTCTTATGCATTAATTAAATTAATTATAATCAACATATGATGGTCCTCCTCAAGGGTTCCATGACTCTTATTTTCTTTTCTTTCTTCATTCTATTTAGAATATTCGGCGTTTTATATCGTGACGGATCTCGGATTGAACGTTATTTAACGTTAAAATTAAAGTTGGGCTAACCCACCAACGTGCTTCCGCTGCGCCCGGAACCTATAGGTAATTCCTTCCATATGTGATATATCCATACCCTTAGTGCTAATCACTATCCTGAAGCCTACTGAATGCAGGACTTAGGGTTTATCATCTTCCACCTTCCATTTCCAATCCAAGAGGGGTTCCTTTAGGGGGAGTCATTAACGAATTAATTTATTCTAATAATAATTACATATTACTCACTCTATGTATCTTTAACAAAACATTAAGGAATTATATTAATAAATTTTTATATATTGAATTTTTCCTCGTATTGTAACATATTTTTGTATCACATATCCTTGTTATATAATGCTTTTATGGTCAGGGGGACATTTCCAAACCTCCTATTATTGATAAAATTAGTTGACATATAAGGTACAACCAAGGATTTTAAATTGTATTTTTAAGATATTACTTCAAAATATGTAACATAATTTATCAGTTTTATAAATTTATTTTCATTGAAAACTTATTTATAAACATTCATGTTAATAAATTCGATCTAACAGTGTATTTTAAAAAAAATTAAACATGCATATTCAATGATTTATGTGTGATTTTTATTGAAACTGTGGAAACTTATGATTTAAATCTATTAAATAGTAGATTTAACAATGATATAATTATATAGTGATTTGGATTATTATAAAACACAATTGGTAATTAATTAAGGTAACTTATTTGTATGAGGCATAGGTTCTTCAAGGAACAATATCCAAAGAGTTAGGATCACTATCAGGAAATTTTATGAGAATAATGATCATTAGGGTGTGGTCCATTGGCCTAAACTCCTCCAAATCCATTTTTTTATTTTAAAAAGGCTAAATTATGGTTAACTGGTAAGCACACATTCAACCTGATTCAAACTAAACCACAAAAATTCTAAATCATCAAAACCAAGAGAGTAATTAAACACAGATCCCAAATTTGAAATTCAAAAATATCCACACATCAATCTCATCCCCACTAAATCACCACGGTCATGAAAACTTGAATAATGAGCCACCTCAAGTCGCACCCCCTGACATAAGATATCATAAATATCACCTTGACTTTGCTAGAATTAGAACCCACCAGTCTTCATCCCCCAATATATTTAAACAACCATCACAGAAGGCACCTTTAACTTCACATTCATCATTTTGGAAAAAATACCCATCATCACATTAGTTCAGTGGTGAGAACCACACACTATAATCCATCATCGCCTATATTAAAAACACATAATTTTCACCATAAAACCACTATAATAGAACACCATATGACTTCAGAATATATAACCTTGAATGAAGAAAACTCCATACCCATGATAATAATTTTTGATGAAAAATATAATCTTTGTTCACTAGATATCACCTTGAAAGAACCCAATCCAAATCAATAAACTGGAAGAAAACAAACAAGAAATGTGTTTTTACAACCCATAGAAGTATAATTACTATAAGAATGAATCTTTGGATCCATACTACCAATTATTAAAAAAAAATTATTTTATTAAAGAGTTATACTAATAAAAAATTTTATTTCAACACATCATGATATGTTAGTTTTAATTTTTTGAGTGAAAATGATTCCCAAAAAAACACTTCATATGTTCCTTTGTTCAACTAATTAAAGTGTTTGACCATTGGGAGTTTTTTTGGGGTTATTACACCTTTTTTGAAAATCTAACATCCTATTTAGGATGGTGGTGGCACTTTTCATCCATTTTTGGACTCTTATCTTCCACTGGTAGGAATGGGGCCCTCTTATGTTCCCCCCATGGATAAAATTATATCGGTTTCATTGTTTGTAGAATAATATGCATTGAAGGTCAATTATCAAAAATAGTTTTCATCATGTTCATCCATGGGCCCATATTTCTTAAATTATTTTCTGTTTAGTTTAATATCATCTCTTTCAGCATCATGTCTCCCCTAATAAAATTAATTGAGATTCTACCCTTAGAGGTAGATAGTTTCAATTAAATAACATTCTTATCCTTTTATTGGATGAGTTTGAAACCATATAATACTATCACAGGTGGATAATAATAGGTTTTTTTTTTAATGATCAACCCTCTCCTCAAGTCGTTCAGTTCTTCTTTTACTCTAGGGGTTATCTTTTCTAGTAACTGTCTCACGGATTAATAGGATTTCATTTAGTATTCATAAATTTTCCTATTAAGACATTATATATGTTTGGGAATAGAAGACCATGTTCTATTAAAGTTGTTTATTCCTTATGTATATATATATTCAATGGTGTTTTATGAAGGTCATGAATCTCATACTTCTAACATGGGATTGGCTCCCTGGTCACCCCATAATGTTTCATAATAATAAGGTGATCAAATGTATTAGAGATAAATTTTTATTCTTTCTATATAAGCATGAATCCATTATTGTGATGAATAATATGACTTCAATGAGGAACTTTGTAGAGATATATTTGACCTATCATTTATATTAGGCCATCTTGTTAGGGATTTGTTCAAACATTTCCTTTTAAAAAGGTTGTTCTTAGTTTTTCATATGATATTTTGACCTGATTTTCATCAAAAATGGAACATAAGTTATTATTATAGGATATAATATATGTGGAAGGTAGATTAAATAAATTTTGGGGAGCCTACTTTGGGTTATCTTGGTTTAACTATGTGATGTTAATTTAAAATCTCTTGTGAGACCATAGTCTAGGGGTTGAGGTAGTTGGAATTCCTAGACCAAGAGGTTGTTATAGTGGATAAGCCCAAAATCCTTATAAGAGATTGATTTATCCCACCACCTCATTCGCTTTTTTCACTTTCTAAAAAACTTCTACGATAACCATAAATAGATCAGATCGTCATTACATTGATAGGGTTGGACCCCTGTTAATTCCTCACATGGATGAAGGTTCTCTCAAGGCCAAACTACCTAATATAAAGACTCCTCTAATGTATAGTTTGCCTAATAAAGATCCATGTTGTACTCATATTGTGTCTATTAAAGATACTATTCATGTTAAAAATGATATAACTATTTCTTATGAGACTCATATTCTTAAGATTGAACCCCATACAGAAGGACCAAGTAGTATTGTGTAAGAAAATGATATAAGTCTTATGTTGGAGGAATCTTTGGCCCAAATTTACCAAGTAATATTTAAATTTATATTCGGAGAAATTATCAAGTGATTATTATGTACACCAATATTTTGGGTCTTTTAGATATGATTAACAAAGATATCCAGAATTACTCTACACCTAAAGGTTCTAAGAGGGATTGGAAGGAGGCCGCGTCAGTATATGGTCACTTGTAAACTATCATATCATTGAGATCATTTTCATTATGTAATTCCTCATACCATAAAGTATTAATTTCCAAAGCCTCCAAGGCTCCTCATCAAACATCACCATGATGTCCATATTCATATGGGATACATGGGTGACATGATCCTCAGATAAGTGTGAAATACTCTATAATAAACTCAATCTAATTGTTCTGTATTTAATAAATATCCTCAACCCCAAAATAAGGGTTACTCCATCCAATAGTATTCATGAAATATACAAATAAAGAACATCATGCATGACAATCCAATGAATAATGACATATTGATTTTATGGAGAAACAATCTACAACTAGAACTAGGAAACTAATTATCACATCACATCACAATATAAGTTAAATAGTTCTAACTCTAGATATAATTATCCATTATTTATATACAATTTTATATTCTAGATAGGAAACACATCTATAATTACTTATCAACATTCTATCTAGGATATAAATGTTAGTCTATTACTGGTGATTTAAATATTATCTCTAATCAATCTGAGAAAAAAAATTGGGAAATTTAAATTAGTAATAAACTAGGTACATAAAATATTTCCTCTCAAGAAATAACTTATTAAACCTAGTATTCATAGTAAATATTTATACTTGGAACAGTAAAAAATGTGGAAACTGTATAATATTTATTTGGCTAGATATATGTCCATCAATTATTTTAGGAATCTAAAATTTGACCCGTACTTATATTTCTCTCATGAAATGGGATCTTTTGGATCATTCACCATTTCTATTCAAGGTTACAAACTTAGTCAAGGGAAATTTTTACTTTTGATTATTCTGTCTATGGAATTTCAATAGTGGCTTCATGAATATGGTAACATGTTCTTAGAAAGGTTTCATGGATGGTCATTCATAGTTAAGATTGAAAATAAAATTCAGAGATTGAAAGGTGACAGAGAAGAGTGGATGTCTATGGATTCTAACCATAAAACTAATATTGAGGATATTTAATATGATATTAACTAGGTTTATGCATAATTAGAGAAAAGGGTATTAGAATAATTTTTTCAGTCTTTCTAAAAAATAAATCCTATCATTATATATTATGTTAGTGAAATAAAGGTAATACATTGAATGACCATGAGTGATGTTTCCTCGATAAGAGATAATAATTCATCAATATTACTTTAATAATTTAAGGAATTTAAATTCATGAGAAATATTAACATGTATATGGAATATGTATAATATAGATATGATGTGGAAATAATTAGATTACTATTATATGCTTGTATGCTCAATATTCAGAAGAGGTAGTGGTTATCCTAGGGAATTTGAGAATGATTTATTCATCATTTTTGTTTACCAATCCATTAACTCTCACAATAAATAAATTTTAAATTATTTTCTTATTAGTGTAGATATTAATATATCCATATATAGCCTCAACTTGGAATGTGTCCCCATCCCTGATGGGTTCCCATATATGTTCTTTATTTCAAAATGTTAAATAACTAAAAAATATTTGATTGGTGTATTGAAAAACTAATTTATAGAGGGTATCTCCTTTGAGTCGCATGTGATATAAAATTGTGAAAAAGAAACCCTAACAACCTTGGTATCCTTTGAGTTCAAAACCATTTAAATAAAGAACATTATATAGATCTTAAAATACCACAAATTACATAAATATTGTAAAATACATCCATTTTATAGTAATCATACCATATTGAATATATCATGGTGAATAATATCAAATATCTTTAAAAAATTAAATTTAATACAAAACCCCCTAATGACATTAGAAGATTTTGAATAAAAACACATTGAAGGATATACTTTCAAATGAAACATTAAATACTCTAAATAATTAGAGGATAATTGTAATAAACCAAACTCTACTAAGCCATAGTCATTGTATTAAATATTAAATACTCGTGAAATGAAACAAATCACATTACCAAGGATCAATTAGTTTAATATTATTTAAAAACTAGACACAAACATGATTCTTATATTACATTAGAAATAAAATATAAAAAAATAGTGAAAGAAAATATTATTCATACTTGAAATAATTCAAATATTCCTTCTTCATGTCATGGGGAATGGAAAAAAATAAGGTTGAGTTAAAATTATTATTAAGGTTTACATACAATGTAAGCTATCATGAGTAAATGAGGTATAATAAATATAGAAAGGTAAATAACTGAATGTACATTCCAGTAAATTAATAATTTGAGCGTGAATTGCATCCATGGATAATATCAATGAAATAATTCCAAGGATAATAATAAATAAATTCTCAATTATATTGGATGTCATGATATTAGGCATCATGATATGTTTAATGAAAAGGCATTACGCCATGAAAGTTTATAATATAGGTAGGTAAACTATATAAAACCATTTACTAAGGCTAGTTTACTTGTTTGTCTCATAAAACCTATCAATGCATTAAGGGGATATATAGTTATTGTCTCTTCTCATCACTTCATGTCTAATGGATTCCTCATATATTGAGTAATAAATTTAATTCAAAAAAATATTCCTTTTAAATAATTATCCATTCCAAGTGGAGGATTTTCAATATAAATATCTCCCTAGCCAATCAAATAACATTCATAGTAAAACACCATCTTATAAATGGTATATGTTTTAGGAAATAATAATTTCAATGATTAAAAGAGTATGGATATTTAAGAGAAAAGTAATGTTTAATTAAAGATGATAAAAATAAATTAAATGTTTTAATATAATATTAATGACTATAATATTGATAAGAGATAAAAGATTTCCATATATTTATTAGAAAATATAAGTTTTATGATAAATAAATGTATTTTGGATAATAAATTAAAATTGATGTGAAACATTGAGATAATTTCTGATTGAAGAGTTTTATTTGTAAAACCATTGATAATTTTTATAAGAACCTAAATATCATAAAATGGATATGTTCAAAATAAGTTCAATTAACGTCATATATGTTAAAAAGAAACATTCGTTTTGTATTTTTTAATAAAAGTTAAAAATGAACTTTTTGAAAATAAATATTGAAATATACCATTCAAACTATTTAAAACTTAAAGGAGAAATTTAAATTTTCTTAATAAACCATTTTAGTAAATAAAAATTACTTTTTTAAAACAATTTTCACAAATATTTACATAGAAGAAAAATATACCAGATCAAAAACAAAAAAAATATTGTCTTTCTGTTAAACATTTATTTTATAGATTTAATTAAAAAAATAGATAAGTATGGAAAAATAGGTAATATCCTTAAATATAAATAGGATAATAAAATATATTAATTTCATGAAGTGTAGATTATAATATACCTTGAATGAAAAATATAATCAATCCCAAAAAAACTAGATTGAAAAACGAATCCTAACATATTCGGAAACTTTTAAATTGTAACCATTTGAAATTATAAATATTAATTGAAACATTAATAATCATGAATAAATATTTATTCAGGTTAAATTCATAAAATGATAATTATAAACCCCCCATAAATTTTTATAGGTTCATAATACCAAATATGTCTCAATGGAGTTGAAATTGAGTTGAAATCCCTTACCTAGTGCTTCTCCTTTGTTGAACATTATTTAAACTCTTATATAGAGGATTTCAATTTGTTATTAATTTTTTTGAAAAAACTATTTATATTTATAATATCATAAATAACACACTTATAACATCTTATCACTCATCCATAAATAATATTTCATTATTATCATTGTTTCGGGAGTTAACTACAATGTTTTCTCACGTATGTTTCATCATAAATGTTCATTTTTTGTGAATATGTGATTGTTTCATCATCTCTAGAATTATATTATTGTTATAAATATCATATTTTTTAATTAGGTAAACTTTATAATCATTCATTAAATTTTATTGTAGAAAATTAATCGTATCACTTTTTGGAGACGGTAGGTCATACATACACATGAGCGACATTGTCATTTTTTTAATGGGGGAAAGGGTATGGAATTATAAGATATATTAAATTTTCAGAATAAAATTTATTCCATGTGTATAATATATATTCACTGGTTCCATAATTATGATTATCCATGTGAGATTGTTATTCAAAACAAATTACATCAATTCGTGAAGTGGTAGTCCGCTATGCACATGAGCGAAGGTTTTATTTCCCATTTTATGGAAGAGGATATGGATAAATACTATTACACACAATAAATAAAATCTATTTATATGGTATAAAATATTGTTTTTATATTGTAATTTTTAGAACATAATTCAATGTGGTAAAAGAATATATAAAAAGAAACAGCTTGGTTAAGACGATTACCATGTCTAAGGAAAACCACCTTTGTATCTCTTCTTATGAACACTAGGGTTGGTCTTTTGGGAATAACAGAACCTCTAAAATGTCTCTATGAATTTTTGGTGAGATATTTTGGTAATTTTTTGTCTAGCTAAATTTCACAATAGTTTTGAATAGGTGATGGGATTAGGATCACTTTTATAATTGAGGTGAGTGTCCCATTTGAAATTTTTCAAAGTTTTAAAATATTATTAAATCACTTTCATGGAAAATGGATCCAAAATGATGCATATTCTATGTTTATAAATAAACTTTTTATATCCAACCAACCAATGGGTTTTAATAAGGGTTTTAATTCATTTTAACACTTATATTTTTATATTAACACCTAATAAACCTATTTTAACCTTAATCGTGGTAACATATTTTTTTGGTTATTACTTTTCATTATGGACAAATCAAAAGTTGAAATTATTGACTAATAGGAATTATTCTATTTAAAAATATGGAATATGTTTTATAGAATTTAATTTATAGAATTTTTATTATTTTAATAAAAAAAATTATCTACAAAATGTGACAAAAATTGGATTTTCAAGAAACGCATTTTTCAAGAATAAGATGGTCTTACAATAACATTACGACTAGTAATAATCATATTTTAAATTCAAGTTGATATATTCAGATATATAATATATAATTTTAATTTAAATAATTCATTATTATATGGTATTTTATTTAATTAAAAAAACATTGTGGACATAAAAATAGTTTTATGGGAAATAACGTTTTATTCTTCTAAATGACCTTGCCTTTCTCGGTAAAAAGTTGATAATAAATAAGTGTTTATTTATAAATGTTATAACAAATTATTATAATTAAATTGATTAATATTTATATATTAAATTTCCAATTATATATGATAGATTATTTCTATGAGAAAATTTCAAAAAATCATTTTTGGATGAATTTAACCTAGTATGTTAAAAATCAATATTTTTGCTATAAAATTAGAATTTTTATGACATAAAATATTGAAATATGCATCGTATTATATTTTTATTAAAATAATATCTTCACTTATAATAATTTGAGATTTTTTCTTACATTATTTCCTCAAGACAATTATTTCAGAAAATTTTCATGGATATTAATTTCAAAACAAATATGGGTTGTACTTCTTCATAACATACTCAAGTTCCCACATTTCTCCATAAATTTTATGATTTATTGAAATTTAATTTACCAATCATGTAATATTATTCCTCAACACCTTTTCTTGAGTGTCAATAATCTAGATATTCACTTTCAAGTAAGATATATCAGAATATAATTATGTTTCATTAGAGGTGAGCACGTGTATTGCGTATATCATGTACTTCCTCAACAACTAGATATGAAACACTGTATTTAATTTTTTTGATGATTTGTGGAATCAGGAAAGGTTAATCCATAAATTAAATTATTTATAGAATTTAATAGGGTCTTATGTTACTGGGGTTCTGTTTTCTTTTCTTACATAACATTATAACACCATTCTAATGGATTATTTTGAGAAAACATGGTCTCTGACTTCAAATTAAAAATCATTACTTTGATTGTTGAAATAACCCTTATTACTAATTAGAGTCAATTAAATTTAAATCTCAATAGAATTTACTTTTTCATTGTCTCTTAAAAAATGGATGGGCCTATAAGTTTACTTTCAATAACTTTGTCCCAACATGTTGGAGTAAAGAATCTCTTTCCATGTAATGTTTCATACGGATCTATTTGAATACTTGAATTGGATCTGTTGTTATATAAAAACTCTACCAAAGTTAAATAATGATTTCATATACCTTGAAAATCATGTTATCATGAACTCAACGTGTATAATAATGTTTTAATAGTATTTTTAGACTACCCATCAGTTTTAGGATAACATGTGGATATCAAATGAATTTTGATATCAAAAACATTCTAAATAACTTTCCAAAAATTTGATATAATTTTTGGATCATGATTAGACATAATTGAATGAGTTTTACCATAAAGTCTTACAACTTCATTAATATATCTTTTTTAAGGCAATCAAGAGGTAAGCCTCTTCATATAGAAAGGAAATGTTCATATTTTATAAGGCAATGAACAATAACACATATTTCATCATTAATTATAGGAGTATTTGGTTATATATTAAAATTTACATAGTAATTTCATCCTATTTAAACGTACGAATAGGTATAGGTTTTGTGACTCCTCTAGGATATTGTCTCTCATCATTCACCTATTCACAAACAAAGCCTCTTGATACATAACTAGAAATTTACTGCTTCATATTATACCAAAAAATCTCCTTAAAATTCCTATATTTCTTATTGATATCAAGGTGTATAGAAAAATCCAAGTTATAAGAATTATCCCACAAACCCCTTTTTGATAAGGTATATATGGAACACATATCCATTTTCAAATTCCAAAATACCATCTTCATAAATAATTTCTTCCAATTTTCCATCATTCGTGACTATAGTTTTCTTTTGAATATTTCCATCATTAAGCCGAGAAATTTTTATATTTCTCAATAAATATAGTTTTGAGTTAATTTTAGAAGATTTGATGTTTCCTATTAATAATTCTTAGATCCATATTCAAAAAATCCAAAAATATAAAATCCCTTTAAATCCTCATTTTGGAACAAAATCCATACTCTTTTTAGCTTAATGAATTCACTACCTCATTTTACATCCCTAGGTGGTAGTACATTGAGAAATCATAATCCTTGATCAGATCAAGCCATCACATTTTCCTAATATTTTGTTTTCTCTATGAAAATACATATTTTGGGATCTTATGATATGTATATATCTCACATATTTTACCATAGGTATAAGTCTCCATATATTCAAAAAAACATATTCCAACTCCAGATCGTGGGTTTGATAGTTTTTTCGTGAATATTTAACTAAATTTATTCGTTGAAAATAAATTTATCATTCTAAAAAATGGAACATCCAAGTACCTTCTTCGATATATCACTATATATCATAAATCTATCATTACTTTATGGTATATTTACGGTTATATCATTGATCAAAATCCTATTCAATTCATTAAAAAAAATTCACATTCTATTTTACATATGTATTTAACCACATTATGTGTAACTTTTAAGGTTGGAATATACAAAGTAATACACAAGAGGGGGTGAATTGTGTCTTTTCAAAATCTTCCAATATTTTGGCTTTTAACACCCATTATAATTTATACGAATATACAGTGATATATTCTATATGAAAATATGAAGTATATAATCAGAAATAAAGAACACGCCTTTTTTATAATGGTTTGGGGCACAAATATCCCCTAGTATGCTCTACCAACCACCCTCTCTACAAGCTTGGTAAATTTCACTAGAATAGTACTCTTATAAAAAACCCAAGAATTCACAACTGAGTAGAGGCAGTTGACACCTTCATAAGACTAATTAGAAAGCCTTATGGTTCTATAATAGTGAACTGATTATCCACAACTTAGATCAAGAAGTTGATAATCCACCATAACTGAATACAAGCTATTGAAAATCAAATAAATCAATAGATATTGATTTGTTTAAATAGGTTAAACTTCACAATTGTATCACCACACAATTGATAGTAGATGGATCTTCATATTCATAAATAATATTCTTCAAGAGATAATGATTCTAAAGTGATCCATGTTGTATATAGATCTTTAATTTTAAAGAATCAAAAAAATAGGGTAGTTACAAACTTATAGTAAAATAAGATAAAACATGTATATCTCTAAATTCTAGTCCTTTAACAAAGTTTTCCATTTTCTATAGAATTGAAAAAATATTTTCAAGATAGCAGACTTGTATGTCAATAACTTATCACATAATTACATGAAGAGATATTCTGAAGGATTATATAGAATAGAAAGACTTTCTTCGGTATTCCATGTCCAAAATAATAGCCTGATTGGTCATGGAAATTCAAATTTCAATTAACTTGAAGATTCGTAACTTCCCTTTTAAATAAGAGTGATTTTTTCCAATAAACTCGGTTCTTTGAAATGATCAAAATGATCCTTGAATCATTCTTCATTTCTAAATTGACCATTTTAGTAATCTCGGATTAAAAATGCAGTTTTAATAACTTTTCCATTAAGAACACAACCTAGGGTTGAGCAGCATAGTGTAAGGCTCCTTCACGTATCGTACGGTTCCTTTATGTAATGCAGGGTTCCTTTTCATAGCTTAGGGTTACGTTGTTTATCATAAGTTTTCTTTTCATAGTGTAGGGTTGATGATATATGCATTTATCCTTGTCAACATAAAATCCCGAACATAGCATTGATTAACCATACGTTCAACTTTCTCAAATATAGGGTTGCAAATGGTAAATCCAAACTCCAACATAGGGTTACTGATCCATACACGTGTCAATTTTTTGAACGTAAGTATTAATATCCAAACACATACTCTTTAGTGTAACTTAGGGTTGATACCATACAAAAAATGTTATATTTTTTGTGTAATGAAGGGATGAAAACAGTGTTTCCAGAATCATTCTCATAACGCTAAATTTCTCAAAAATATGATATAAATTACTGTAAAACTCAATTAACAAAAAACTATTTGAAAGAAATAGGGGTTTTTTTTACATCAAAATCATCATAAAATATAGATTTTTTTTGAGACAATACATGTCCAAAAATCTCCCCCTTTTTGATGATCACAAAAACAATAACATAATCCTGAACAAAAAATAAATAAAATATTGGATTTTTAAAAGACATAAGTAAATATAGAAAAAAATTGGAAATTTCAATTTCATAGAATTATTTAAATAAAGAAAAAAATTTAAAAGAAAATGTTTGGGGTTTCAAATATTCTCCTCATATCCTCTAGAGATAGTTTTCATTCAACAAACATAAAACTTCTCCCCCTTTGTGATATAGAAAATATGGTAGTGAAAGAATAAAGGAAATAAACCACACATAATATAGCACAGAGATATAAGTGATTAATTTTGAATTACGGCATAAGAAAAATAAATCTAAGATTGGTAGTGAATTAATGAACTTAAATAAATAAATCTAAATATGAATAAATTGAAGTCAAATAGGAATCCAAATATTTGAAAAATATTATGTACAATCCATGGTGAAAGGTTTTCAAAATTAAAGGGCTAGAGTTTTCTTTCATGATGGACATAGGGTTTTTCTGGATGAGGAATTTCTTGAACTGCGCTACTAAGATCAACTAGCTTTAGAAACGGGCTCTGAAAATGGTTATTGAACACTTTTATACAATGGTGAAGTAGCTTCCTCGAAACATTTCCAACCTTCAAACTATCAACTAAATATTTCTTCACACATTCATTCACTGATTCTTATAAGTTATGAAAGAGATTAACTTGTCTTTAACTTGATTTATCACTAGTCCCAACCAGTATTCATTCTAAGTTAGTTGACCCATGAGATGTCTCTTATTGTATAACAGAACATTTAAAGATATGTTATCAAACTGAAGAGTGTGTAGCCTGTCATTAAAATCTTCCATCATAGAGGTAATTTATTCAAAGATCCTAAGAAATTACATTGTTTTCTATTGAGAAAAATTGGATTCTTGATTTCTTTCTCTAAGATACTAAAACTCTCAACCAATCATCAACTTAAATTCATAAAACTTTTTCTGCATGAAAAACTCATCCTTTAACGAACAAAATTCTCTTGGAATATTATCCACAGGCTCTTTAAGATCTCCAACTAAAATGATATTTTCATTGAATTATTATAAATTAATCTTCTAAGCTTCAAACTCTGATCTCGGTACTGAAACAGCCTTGTATTCTTAAATATTTTCTCCTCAACTTTCAACTATTCTCTTAAAAACAAATTTTGAGCCTCCAATAGCTGTATTTTTATAAAATGGGAATTAGCCTATGAATCTAAAGATTCGGGATAATTTTCTTCTGCTTGATCAACTTCAATAATATATAGGATTTTCCCACTAGATCCTTCTGGTCCACTTCCCAAATCAGATACTCCCAAAACACTAGGATCTAGAACAATTTGATTTCCTGGGATAGGGATATATTCCCAGTGAAGCTCTTGACTTTGAGCCTCCTTCTCAACTTGCTCCACCACATGAGCCACATGTTATTTTTCTATTTTATCACCATGTGGAGTGAAATCCCCACCTCTAACATCATCTTCAACAAAAACTTATAGAACATTGACTGAAACTCTTCTTCTTTTCTAAAAAAGATATTCATCTAGAATTGAAGTTTCTTCATCATCAGGACTCTGACGAACTAATACAACTGAAGTAATTACCCTTTTTCCCCTTGATTAGCTTCTAACAACCTTTTCTTTTTCTCTACGCCAACTATAAAAAAACTTTTTCATGAGTTTTTCTAGACAAAATCAAGCTTATTTATCATTCCATCATTCAACATGTTGTTTTGGAGACATGTTTTTTCAAAAAACATATTGATAAAATTTCCTTTTCTTCACAAAAATAAAGAAATATTCCTACCATAGGGATAATAAGTCATCTTTGTATCCTCATAGAATTAATGGTTTATATATCTTATTATAAAATGATAAAAATTAAACATTAAATTATTCAGAAGCAGAATCAGGATATAAATGTCTATATAGAGAACCATCTCAAACTCAGTGGTCCTAAGAAAAATATAATATTGAATCAACTTCATCATCATGTGGTGGTCTCGAGAAAGTTATTTTGTAAAAACATTCTTAATAGTTCTTGTTCCAAAAAAATAAAACATAATATCCTCTAACGTATGTCTTACATTATTAATATTTCGTAAATTGAATTGAAACTCCCCCTCATGGGGAAAAATCACCATATCCATTTCAGAAGAGGACAAACAAAAATCCTTATTATCAATCTAATTGATAATAATATCTTCATTAAAACCAAAACTGAAAGAATAATTTCTAAAAAACTCTTTTACTTATATTTCATAAACCATTAGCATGTAATATTTACAAAATGGATAAACCATAAATTTGAAACTCATTGCTTCCTTGAGTGATAGATTGTTAAAATCTATATGGAAAAAACATATTACTTATCCTTGCAACATCTTGAAAACTTTTCTTGAAGTATGGACATTTTTATCCAACTCTACATCCATATATATTTATGAGGTTTCTATCTCGGAAGATTTATAGACAGAGCAGATTGATGGTTTTGGGTTTTCGGTGGATGGGAATCAAAAGAGAGAGGTAATCTGTATGTTGTGTAGGATAGTAGTACGATAGCAGGAGAAGGAAAATAGTTTTCTTGCACAGATCGAGGGTATACTCATTAATTTTTTAGTTTTGAAAATAAAAACAAAATCAAATCAAATTGAAATTCTTTTCAAAACATATAAAAACAAAATCAAATAAAACATATTATATAACACTTACTAAAATAAAAGTAGAGAAACCTAAAATAAATTAATAAAAAATTCACTTAAACTCAAATATTCCAAAATCCCCCTTAATAAAATAAAAAGTAGCACTGGTAAGTAGTTTATTAAAAATTAGATAATTGATATTTAGTATTAATAAATTATAAGGATATATCTTTTTTAAGAATATTATCTCTTAAAAATGACGCCTTATATCAATTTTCTTAGTCCAAGAATAACTTTATGATTTTTATAAATATTAATCGAACTAGTATTATCACATAAAATAAGAAAACTATTAATATTTAGTGTAATGTTAAGTAGAGTGTTTTTAATCCACAATACTTGTGCACAGTAACTACCCGCAGAAACATATTCTTCCACAGTGGTTGATAGGGAAACTTAGTGTTGTTTCTTGCATGGCCATGAAGCTAAATATTTTACTAAAAGTGATAGGTTCCTGATGTACGTTTTCTATCTAATATAAAACCTCTAAATTCATCATTTGAATATGATATTACATTAAAATCTGAAGATATGGGGTAAATAATAGAATGAAAAACAGTCCCCTTTAAAAATATATAAAATATTTTAACAGTCGTAAGATGATATTCTTTTTGATTTGACAAAAATATAACACAAAGACATATAGAAAACATAATGTATTGTCTTATAGAAGTAAGATATAACTAACTACCAATCATACCTCTATAAAACATGTTGTCAACTAGTTTTCAAACTTCATCCAAATCAAGTTTTATATTAGTAAACATAGGGGTTGTATATTTATTTTAGTTCTCAAGTCCATACATTTTCAATAAATCAATAATATAATTACTTTAATTTAAAACATTTTAATAATATTTTTGATAAATCATAAATCCTAAAAATAAATTTATTTCTCCAATCCTACTCATTTAAAATTCATTTTTCGGTAAATTTGAAAAAACAAGATAATGGTTTTTATTATTTGAACCAAAAATAACATCATAAACATAAATTTGGAGTAATAAAATATTAGAAATAATGGTTTTATCTAAAAGTGTGGGATTTTCCAAACCAATATTAAATCCATTTTTAAAATAAAATAACTTAATCTTGTGTACCAAGCTTCCGGTGTTTTTTAAAGTCCATAGATATCTTTGGTATGTTTACAAACAAAATTCGGTTTTCGAAGATTTTCAAAACTAGGGGTAGTTCAACATAAACTTCTTCCATTAAATAACCATTTAAAATGGAATATTTAACATCCATCTTATATAATTTAAAATTCAAATGAGATATATAGGATAAAATAATTCTAATGGAATATAATCTTGCTACATGGGAAAAGGTTTCATCATAATATATACCTTCTTCTTAATTAAATCCTTTAGAAACTAATATTTAATTATTTTAGGTTACGATCCCTTGATCATCCTGTTTATTTTTAAAGACTCATTTTCTTCCTAAAACTATATAATGGGTTAGTATCTCTATAATTCCCCACACTTCATTTCATTTGAATTGGTTTAGATATTCTTTCATGGCTAATAACCAACTCTCATCTTCTAAGTCGTCCTTAATAGTCATAGGTTATAACTGAGATAGAATGGCAGAAAATTCTGCTAGGTATCCTATATTTCATTTAGTTCTAATTATTGGGTCTAGATCTCCAATTACAGTTTCTAAAGGATGGTTATTTAGGGTTATATATTTTCTATGAAATAGACTTTAAGGTTATTTAGTATCATGATCTTCTAAACTAGACTGAATTTTATCAATATCATTTTAAAAATCATTTTAAAGGGTTTTAAGTATTATGTTATCAAAAGAGTTAGTGACTACATCAATTTGATATTTCCCATTAATGAAAGTGGAAGTTTTATAAAACATCACATGAACAGATTTTTCAACAAACCTTGACTTTTTATTGAACACACTATAAGATTTAGAGGTAGTAGAATATCCTAAAAATATATCTTTATCATCTTTTTTATCAAACTTAACAAGTTTTTACTTAGTATTCAAGATATACACCTTACATCCAAGAACTTTAAAATACTTTATTTTTGGATTTCTATTATTCCAAATATTATAAGGTTTCCTCTTGAAAATATTCCTAATTAAAACTCTATTCAAGATATAACAGTATGTGCTTACATATTCTCCCAAAAATAGGTAGGAAGACTGTATTCATTTAGCATATTCGTTTCCATTTCATGAATATTCATACTTATCCTTTAAAAAATACCATTTTGTTGAGGTTTTCTTGGTGCAGAGAATGTGTGTTTAATACCAAGATTTTATTAAAAAAATTAAATTATTTATTATAAAATTCTTCACCATCATCACTTCTTAATGAACTTATTTTAAAACATATTTCTTTTGAACAATTTTTCAAAAAGTTTCAAAAACAATGAAAACTTCACTTTAGAGTTTTAGAAAATAAAACCAAGTAAATCTTGTATAATAATCTACTGAAATATTAATATATAATATACCCACCCAACATTCCATCTTAGATGCTCCAAAAACAAAATATGGATAATTTATAAAGGATTAGATTTATCAATTTTGTTAATAGATTTTAAAGATTATTTGTGATGGTTTCCAATTTGGCATGCAACATAGAATCTATCATTAGGAAACACAAGACTAAGAAAAACAAAAACTAATTGTTTATTAAGTAATTTATTTAAAGAAAAAATATTATAGTGTCTAAGTATTCTATTCCAAATCCATGATTCATTTTTCTTAACAATTAAACAATTCAATTTCAGTTTACATAAGGAATTTAAATCCACATTACAAACATTATCTGTTCTAGGTTCCCTAAATTTAAGTTACTTATCTTTATACATAGAACATCAATTATTAGAAAAATAAATATAAAATCCATCATCACAAAGTTGAGAAATATTTATCATATTGTTCTTTAACCCCTACATATACATTACTTTTTTGATTGAGATAGTCTTTGGATCTCTAATAGTTCCCACTCTAATTAACTTTTCTTTTTCATTATCACCAAAAGTGGCAAGATATCCATCCATTTTCTTTAGTGAGTAAAAATTTGATGGATCTCCACTCCTATCCCATGAAAAGACACTATCCATATACCATTTTGAATTTTTGTTTATGTGGCGTGTTACCTACAAAAACATTTAAACAAATGTTTGTTTTGGAACCCATATTTTCTTGGTTCTAGTAGTGTTAGGTAGTAATGATCTGGGAATCCAAATCTACATTGTTTTTATATTATTTTATTAAACCTATCTCTTAGAAATAAAAGCTCTTTTAATGACACTTATATGAGGGTTTTTTAAAATAATAGTTATTAGTGACCTGACCTTTTGTTCTAAAATGATAACAGGTTGTATTTTTAGAATTGGGCACAAAATATTTTTTATACAATTTTGATTTCTCACCCATGCTTATTATTCCATATATTTCCCTTTTAATGAAATTATATCTAAAAATATAATTTATGAAATTTTATCCTTTAGTAAAATAAATAAGATCACTCTTATAAGTTTCAACTTCCTCTTGTAATGTTTTGATCCTTTTTCCATGATCAGCACAGTTTGTTGTGAATGAAATAACATTTTCTATGAAATCTTGATTTTGTTTAAGCAAGGTATCTCTTTCACCTAAAACAAAATTATGAATATTTTTTAAACACTTGTGCTTCTCTATCATAGAATCATATTTTTATTCTAACATTGAATAGTAATAAACTATTTTATCATTTGAGAAAATACTAATATCAGAATCAGAAGAATAATAACTTTGTACCTTTTTTCTTATTCATTCGACACAAAGCACATGTTTTCCTTTATATATGATTGGTCCTTCTCTAAATCAAACTTTTAAGGATAGTTGGAGTCTTCAGATACACTCTATATAGATTTCATTTCTCTTTCTCTATTATGCTAATCATCATAATTTTTCAGATATCTCTTTTATGTCCATTTTCATTCATCTTTCAGTTGAGGAAATTCATGTCTGATGTGACCCAAATTATTTAATTCGTAACATATGACTTCTCTTAGTTATTTATCATCCTTCCTAAATGATTTTTTAAATCCTTTTTTCTTCTTGTAGAACTTTCTGAACTTACTGGTTAGTTGAGCCAATTTCATTTCAGAATCAGATGAATATGAAATCTTCTCTTCTTTGACTTCCTTCTTTGATCTTATATTATGTTTCTGAGCTATTATATTCTAAGATTAATTTTATTTATTTACTATAATATTATTATCTTCATCTTCATCTTTCATTTCTGATTCATACATCATCATTGTCCCAATTAGTTCTTTCATTTTCCGATATTTGATAGGCTATGATTATCGAATACCATTAGAGATGTCATTCCATTAAAAAGGTAGTACTCTTAGTAATTTTGAGGCTTTATTGGATTGTTTGACGGACTCACTGAAGGCTATAATATTATTTATAATTTCTGTAAGCATTCCTTTAATCTATGTGATTCTTTCTCCATCAAACATTTTAAACATGACATACTTCAGCTTTTCTATTTCATACCTCATATGTCATACATTGTTTGTTCCTTCATAGGAAACTGTAATAGTTTTCCACATTTCATAGGTAGTAGGACATTGTAAAATGTGATTGAACTCATCTGGTCCAAGATCACAAGTAATATAATTTATAGAATTTTAATTTGTTTCATATTCAGATTCTATTTCAGTATCCCGTGTTTTTTGTTTCTCAAAAAACCTATATGGGGTAATGATATTTAAGTAAACATTTAATCCATTATTTTTTCAAGGTAGACAGTCATCATTGATTTCCAACACCCATAATTTACACCATTAAATTATGGAGCTCGAATAATTGACATACATTCTCTAGGATCAGCCATTTACTTCTTTGTATAGGGCTTATACTTTTTATATTTCTATAGCTTCATCAAAAAGATCACCTCTAATACCAATTTTCAAGTCGGAATATAAAAATTAATAAACAATTGGGGGTTAATGTGTCTTTTCAAAATATTCCACAATTTTAGCTTTTAACACCCACCATAATTTATGTGAATATACAGTGTTATTATTCTATATAAAAATATTTAGTGGATTATCAGAAATAAAGAAACTTGATTTTTATAATGGTTTGGGGCACAAAGATCCCCTAGTCCACTCTACCAATTACCCTCTCTATGAGCATGGTAAATTTCATTAGAATGGTCCTCTTATCAAAACACTAAGAATCCAAAACTTGGTGAAAGAAATAAATACCTTTACAAGACTAATTACAATTCTTTTTGGTTCTATAATAGAGAATTGATTATTTACAGTTTAGATCGAGAAGTTGATACTCCACCACAACTGATTACGAGTAGTTGAAACTCAAGTAAATCAAAAGATATTAATTTTTTGAACGAGATTAAACTTCACAGTTACAGCAGCATGCAATTGATAGTAGATAGATATTCTTTGTCATAAATAATAGTATTTAAGAGATAATGAGTCTAAATCATTCCAAATTGTATATATATCTTCAATTTAAAGGAACAAATAAAATAGAGTTGTCACAAACTTACAATAGAACAAGATGGAACATGTATATCTCTAAAATGTATTCTTTTAACAGAGTTGTTCGTTTGTTGTAGCGCTGTAAAATTAATTTCTAAAAAGTAGTATTGTATGTTAACAACTTATCAAATACATGCATAAAGAGATATTATTAAGAAAAATATATAACAGAAAGACTTTCTTCGGTATTCTAGATCCAAAAGTATAGTCTGATTGGTCGTAGAAATTCAGATTCGAATTTACTAGGAAAGTCATAACTCCCCTTACAAATATGAGAGATTTTCTCTGATGAACTCAATTATTTGAAACAATAAAAATGATCCTTCAATCATTATTTATTTCTAATTATACCATTATAGTAACATCGAATTGAAAATGGGGCTTGAATAACTTCACCATTGAGAACACAATGTAGGGTTAAGCTGCATAGAAAAGGGTTACTTTTCATTTTGTAGGGTTACTTTTTGTAGCATAGGGTTCCATTGAGTAGCTTAGGGTTCCTTTGCATAGTTTAGGGTTGATTTTCTATACATTTATCTTTTTCAGAATAAAATCTTGAATGTAGCATTGATTAACCTTATGTTCCCCTTTCCATGTAGGGTTGAAAATAAAAAATCTTTACCCTGATGTGGGATTGTTGATCCATACTCTTATCAATTTTCCATACATAAGGTTGGATATCCAAATGAAAACTCTTTATCATAATGTAGGGTAGATACAATATGAATATTTTATCTTTTCATTATAAAATAGGGATGAAAATAGTGTTTCCAAACTCATTCTTCTAATGCTAAATTCTTTTAAAATAGAATATAAATTCCTATAAAATTCAATTAATAAAAAATTATTAGAAAATAAATATGGGTTTTTCTGAACATAAAAATCATCATAAAATATATATTATTCTTGAGACAATACATTTCTAACATAATATTTTTTAACATGCTATCTAATCAATAAAAATATTGACCCAATAACCAATGGTGACCTACCAAACTAATGAAAATGCATAGTTTAATTATGTTTGTTGTTGTATTCTAGTCTTTCACCCATTTTGCTTCATATGATCAACTGATATTCCTTCCATAGACATAATGCGGCCAAGAAAACAAAATTTCCAAATCTATAATTCATACTTTCTAAATTTCCCATATAACTGTTTTCCTCTAACAATCTCAAGAATGATCTATAAGTTATTCATATGGTCCTTATAAGTTTTAGAGTACACCAAGATATCATCTAAAAAAACACAACCAATTTATAAAAATATAAATTGAAATATTTTTTCATTAGAGTCATAAAAAGAGTGAGTTCATTAGTCAATCCGATTGAAGTTACTATAAACACATAATATCTACAACTCAGATGAAATATTTTACTTTGAATATATTCCTTCTTTACTAACAATTGATGATACCCTGAATGATGTTTAATCTTTTAAATATATTGATCCCTCTAAAGTTGGTTAAAAAATTCATTAATGAGAGGAAAAGGATATTTTTTCTTTATTGTAATATCATTGATTTTCATATAGTCAATCCACAACATTCATATATCAATCTTTCTTACTAACTAAAAGAGTAGGGATCCCATAGGTGAAACAATAGGTTATAATAATCCCTTATCACACCACTCTTGTAGTTGTTTATTAAACTCAAATAATTCCATTGTGTCCATTTTATTGGGATTTGTTTATCTAGGTCTTTCATCAGGGACTATATTAATGGAAAGGTAAACTTCACAATCTGGTGGATACCAAAGAAATTCCTCATGAAATGCATTTATTTATTCATGTACAATACTAACATCCTAAATTTTTAGCTTAACTTTTCCTCATATTGATTTTTTCTACTCATCATCTCTATGAGTCTCATTCTGGAGAGATACTCGAGGTGGATCTAGATATAATCTGGATAATCAAGTCTCCCCTCTAAATATAAGTAATCATACATCTTCATCGAGAATAGTAACTTCCTTCCCTTAGAAATAAATCTATACATTATATTTTTAAACATAATTCATACAATTTATTATATAAATATCAACCATAGGTATAATAATCAAGTATAAAAATAGGGTTTGTTTATGTGTCATGATGGGAACTAATTGACATATCCTTATTGCAATTAGAGTTCCATTAGGAGTTTTTACTAACAACTATATTTTTAATGTTCTATGGAAATATAAAATTTAATTAGAAACCATGATTGTAATAAAATATATTGATGTTCCAGAATCATTATGTAAATTTGAGGTAGTGATTATAGTATCGTCCATCACAAAATTAGAAACTTAAAACTCATCTATAATGATCACATAAACATGCTCATCTCCCCTCTACCTCTTTTGTGGTAGGTTCCATTGATGCTTGGTAAATTAGTGTGAATAATTATTCACATCACAATAGTCGAATCATTTCATAGTAGTGGTTTCATTATTTTTCTTTTATTACTTACAATTTTCTTGGTTCATAGTTATCCTCTTCTTCTCTTGAATTTCCTTTAAGATATATGATCTAGAAAATTTATTCTATATTTTTATGGAAAAATACTATTCCATCTTATGATGAAATAATTTGAGAAACTAGTTCCCATATGAGGATTTGGTTAATCAATTAAAATAAATGGTTAATATTTATTTGTATATTACAAATGTAATAAATAGTATAACTGAATAGTCTTGTAAAGTTATTCACATGCACTATAATACTTTCCTATTCCATTATCTTTATGTTGAATATCCTTCTCTTCATTTAGGTGTTTTGGTCATGAGGGAAATATTTATCAAATAATATTACCTTAAATTCCCTTCATTCCATATATTCTACTTATTTTTCCTCACTATTATTCAAGATTAATTACCACAATTGATCGGTATCTCCCTTAAGATAATACACTTCTATCATAACCATTTCCCTTTATTTCATCCCAAGCCAAAAATATCTTTTAAAGGGACTTAATCCACTGCTCAATTACTATTGGATTATTGGTTTCACTAACATATAGAGTCTTATATCATATGAAGTGATCTAATATTGGTGTATCATATCATGGAACATCATGTTTCTTTATATGTTCAACATTATTAGTCATAACTTTAGTCAGTTTCTTGAATATAGCTATGACATGCTCAACTAAAACATTGATTGTATTAGTTTTCTCAGCAGGGAAATATCTATATTGCCTATGATTATTGATGACATTATTTATTACATGATATTTTAATAAATAATAGAATGTACTAAATTATCTCTTAACATTATCAATTTTAAATAATAATATAAAATTCTAGATCTAGCTAATATCTGCTCAGCTACAACATCAGTTGTAACGGTTTTTTTAGCATGGAAATATCTATATTGGATGTGATTATTGATACAATTGTTTATTATATGATCCATTTATAAAAAATGGAATATACTAAATTATCTGATAACATTAGGAATTTTAAATCATAATATAATATTTTAAATATAAAATAATTATATATATAAATTGAAATTTTATGTATTTTTAATCTAAAAATCATAAACATTGTTTCTTCAAAAATATCATTAAATCCTAAAAATATTTCCAAATAATTTATATTGATTCCTAAATAATATTTGAATTAACCCAATAATATCCCCTGGGAGTTTCAAACCAGGTTCATAGTAAGTGGATGATCATTTTTCACTATAATAATGGATGAGAGATATTCAACCCAGCCTTTTTGTGGTTATTTCCCCTAGATGCATCTATATCAAAACCCCTTACACTTGTAGTATCCAAAAAAGGATGTGTTTCTTGGAAACAAAAATAGTCTCTAACTCACCAAATATTTATGATGTTATCCTATACATATACTTATCATCAATGTTTATCATAGGGGTGTATTTCCAAATTTATATTTTCTTAAATCAGGTTACCAAGGATTCTACAGATCATTCCCTAATACCAAATGTAACAAACCCAACTCTAGTAACCCAAAATCAGTGTGTACGTTATTAAGTCAGAATAAGATATAAGAGATCACACTACAAATAATGTATCAGTTTAGAGGTCTTTAAGAACCAGATACAAACTTACTTCCCATTTTATACTAGAAATAAAATATAAAAAACAAAGTGAGAGTAAATATTCAACATATTTTAACACATTTAGTGATATATTATTTCTATGTTGTGGAAAGGAAAAAAATAACGGTGATCTAAACTGATTAGTAAGGGTTACATACAATAGAATCTATCATGAGTAAAAAATGAATAATCAATATGGAAAGGTAAAAAAACTAAAAACACATTCCATTTAATCATTAATTGGAGTACACAATGCATCCACAGATAATTTCGATGAAATAATATCGTGGATAATAATAACTATATTCTTAATGAAGGAAATAAATAATGTTGGATTTCATGATCTTAGACATCATGATATGTGTACTACCATGGAATTTTTCCCAAATAGTTTAAATAGTGCATATGTATACACAAAACCCTAATAAATAAGGTCATACAATAGGTTTTTCTCATGATACATTTTGATTCATCAAGGGGATATACAATTATGGTTCCTACCCATAACTATATTCCCAATGCATTCCTCGTATATTGAATAACAATTTTAATGCATAAATAATATGACATATCAAAAGATATCGGTATTGAGTAAAGGATATATGATACCATGATTTCCCTTGCCAATCAAATAACTTTTATAGTAAAACATAATATGTATAAATGATATACGATTTAGGAAATAATCATATCCATGATAGAAGGAATATGGATGTTCAAAAGAAACATAATTCCTAATGAAATATTATCAATAGAAAGTGAATTTTTCAATAGAAAGTTAATGACCCCAAAATTAATAAGAGATAAAAGCTAGACATCATTTCATCAGAAATTTAAGTTTGGAAATAAATTCATGACCTTTGTAAAATTAAATAAAAAATATGAGAAAAAATTAAAATTTGTTTTCATTAAATGATTTTTTGAAAAACAATTGAAAATTTCAATATGAATACTAATATTAAAAAATGGTTATATAAGTGGGAAAGTATGTTAAAATTTTATACATAAAATGAAATATTCCTTTTGACTTTTAATAAGGAAATTCTAAAATACACCTTTTAAAAAAATTGAATGATTCCTTTAAAACCTTGTAAAATTCATCGATTACTTTAAATTTCATGAATAAATATTTTGGTTAAATAAAAATGTACTGTGTAAAACAATTATGAAAAAAATGGACATGAGATAAAAATATACCATATCAAAAATAGAAATGAGATCAACTTTTATTTTAAACATTTTTTTTGATTTATGTAAAAAATAGATTAAAATTTTTTACAAAACAAGAAAATTACTTAAATATACAATTGTTAAAAATATATATTATATTTATGAATTTTAAATTATAAGATTCCTTTAATGAAAAATATATGCAATCCCAGAAAAATGAGACTGTAAAATAAATCATTTCCTCTTTGGAAACTATTAAATCGTAACCACTTGAATGTGTAAAGATGGATTTAAATGTTAAGCATCATAAATAAATACATATTCATATTTAAAAAAATCAACATGCCCATATATATATCATATAAAATTAAAAAGGCGCATAATTCCAAATATGTCCCAATGGAGTGGAAATACAAAAGAAATCCCTTACCTCATTCTTCAAATTTATTGAACATTTTTTAACCTCTTGTATAATGGTTCTGACCATGTTATAAATTTATATAAAAACTATATTTATATTTATAATATCATATATGATCCTATTATAACATCTTGTCACCCATTCATAAATAATCATTCATTATTATCATTATTATGAGCATCAACTGCTTAGTTTTCTCATATATGATTCATCATGGATGTTCCAGTTCTTATAAATAGGCTATAGTTTCGTCACCTAAAAAATTATATTAATATTTTAAATATCATATTTATTCATTATATACATTTTTTTAATCATTTATGAAAATTTTACATGTAATATGAACCACATCGATTCGTGAAAACGGTAGGTCGTACATATGCACCAAAAACGTTATTATTTATTTAATGGGTGCAATGGTATGGAATTATATAATATATAAAATTTAAAAAATCATTATTATGTCATCATTAAAATATATATTCAACATTTCCATAATTATTACACTTCATGTGAGGAGAGGATGGAAAACATATTCCAGCGATTCGTGAGATTGCAGTTCATTGTACACACGAGCGATGGTTTTGTTTATCATTTGATAGAGAAGAAGATGGATAAATATTACTCCATAAACATAATAAATTATTATTATATGGGAGATAATGGTTTTATTATATTTTAATTTATAGGATATAATTTAATTTTCTAAAATAATAAGTAAAAATATAATTATCATAGTTAATACGGTTACATTCCCTTAGGGAAACCTCATTTGGATCACTTATTAAGGACCCAAGGGTTTGTATTTTGAGAAGAAAAAACCTATAAAACCTATATAAAGATTTTAGGGTGATATTTATATTGATTTTTATCAATAAAATTTGTTCAACATGTGTTAATAGATGATGGGAAGAGTTTCCCTTTTATAATTATGGTGAGTGGCATAATTGTAATTTTTCAAACTTCTAAAATATATTTAAGTAAATTTATTAGAAAAATAGATCTAAAAAGTCTCATATAATATTTTTATATGCTTAAGGTATAAATAAAACCATCCAACTAGGTTAAAGAAATGTTTTAGTTCTTTTTAACCCTTACATTTTCAGATTAACCCCATTTTAAACCTATTTTATCCTAAACCATCATAAAAGATTTTTAAAATTTTTATTATTCAATATGCCCAAAACATAAGTTAAATTTTTTAAATAATATAAATTATAAAAATGAAAAATATTTAATCATTTTTATAAAATTAAATTGATATAAATGTGAGAATTTAATTTTAAAATAAACCCGCAAAACATGATAAAAACAGGTTTGTCAAGAAATTCATTTTTCTAGAATAAGATAATCTTATATTAACTCATTGAAAATTAATTATCATTATGTTGATTAAAATTAATATATTTAGATAAATATTCTATAAATTTCACTTAATTAATTCATTATTAATGGTTTTTTAAATTAATTAAAAATGAAAAATGTTATGCACATAAAAATAATTTTATGAAAAATATCTCTTTTTACCTTTCTACGAAATTTTATTTATTTCTATAAAATTTATAGTCAATGAATTTTTAATAATACACATTATAACATATTATTATAAATAAAATAAGTAATAATTAAATAATTTATTTTTAATTATTCAGAAAATATCATTTCTATGGTAAAATTTGGACAATTGTTTTAGTCTTACTTTGGACTAGTAAGTTTAAAATCAATATTAATCCTATAAAATAATAATTCTGTTCTATGAAATATTAAAATGTGGATTATTTTATATTTTTATTAAAATATAATTTTCACTTACTATAATTTGATCACATGTGTTGTGAAAATGATCCAAAATATTAAAGGGGTAGTAGATACACCATAACTGTAAGAACCCAGACTTTCTTTTCTAGTATGGGTTCTCTTTTCTTATTTTTTTGAGAAAAAGAGGAGAATCTAGAAATTTAAGGTGTGCACACTATATACTTTGGAGTACACATCATGTACCCAGTTTTCTCGGGTGACTGTGTATTGGTCGTGTAACGGCCAAATACATGGCTATGTGGCGTGACCTGGAGACCGCCTAAAGTTGGGAACGGTTAAGGCAAGTACATGTTGTGTACTTTTAAAGAAAATGTCATGTACTTTTATTTTAATTTATTAAATGGACTGGGGTTGTGTCTAATTGAAAGAAACCTCTTCTTCTCAGTATGTCTCGTTCAAGAGTGACTGAAGATGATGAATATTCTTCAACCCCCGACCTTCCGTTCATTCTCCGATTCAACACCCATCGATTGCATTTGAATCACCACAGTGAGTTCTTCCTTCTTCTATAGCCTCTTCTCTTGATTTCTCCTCTTGTGTGAGATATTCAAGGATGAACAATTTTGACCTTTTTTTAGATCTATATCATTTTAATCTAATTCAAGGGCTGATTCTTGTGAGTTCTCTTCATACAACATTGAGGTGGGTGGTTTGTTCCTTTTTGTAGTTAGTCTTTGAATGTTATGTGAAAAGATGTGCAATACCCTAGAACGGGGTATTGCGTGTTTATGGATTTTATCGTTGTTAATGTATGTTATTCCTTGTGTTTCTAAGTTGAGGTTTTTTATTATGAATAGGTTTATTTACTTTTCTATGGATGTCTTTCCCCATGTCTGAACTAATATTGTTCGTTGGGACTAGCTTTTCATATTAGGCTGCTTGCTTTCCATGCCTAGTGTTTTTAGGATGGGGTGATTTATCTGATTTGTTTTATGCTTGTAGTTTTTATCGAAGTAGTTCTTGAGAGCTGTTATCCAAGTAGTTCTTAAGGTTTAATTTGTCTGTTAAACATCTTTGTGCATGATTAACTTACACATGGTCATGGGAACCAGGTGTAGTAGACCATAGAGAGAATCGACGTTGAGGGATTATCCATAGTGTCTATTTACTTTTCACAATGTGAGAAAATAGGGGGATGGACGTGAGTGCTCCCTCATAGTTTCTATAGTTCCACATTGTGAGACCATATAGGGAATTGGACATTGATTACTTCCCCAGAGTGTCTGTAGTTTTCCAATAAAAGACCACAGACGGTGAGTGCTTCCCTTGAGTGTATTTGTTAAATCAAAACCAGAGGGGTTAGACTGTGAGTACTTCCCAGAGGGTTTCTTTTGTGTTAGGTCCACTAGGCAAGATACCCTTAGAGGGGGGATGAATCAGGGTATGACAGTTTAAAACAACTGCCCCTTTTGATCTTGTTTTGCTATTAGACAAAACCCTCTTCTCTCTCCTTCCCGATGCAGAGTATGAGGAATCATTAAAGCATGCACATGACACAGTGATTTTTACTTGGTTCACCCTCACTGGTCTATATCCAAGGAGCATACACCAGCAGTGTGTCGATTTACCAATTCCACTATAAGCGCACTTCTATTTAAAAGTTCTAAGAGGACTTACTGTCCCTCCTAGTTTACAACCACACAAAATTTGAGAACTCGTTGCTCTCTCAACTGAAGTGAGATCACTACGTCTTTAGAATATCTACTCACAGTTTATAGACCTATAAGTGTCTTCACTTTCATGAAAGAATGCATCCTCAACTGTTGATAGATGCTCTATTGAAGTCCAAATTTCATCCACTGATGAATAACCCTTTTCCCCTGAACACTGGTCAATTCCTTTGAAAAACCCTTCGCAAAGCACCCTACTTCACGAGGCTCCAAATTTCGCGAAGATCAAACAAGCCTTCGCGATGCTCCTGACTTTCGCGAAGCACTCTCGCGAAGAACTATCGCGAAGATCAAGTTGTTACAGATCAACTTCCCTCGCGAAGCTCACTGAGCCAACGCGGAGCACACAAATTTCGCGGAGCTACAATAGCTGTCGCGAAGCTCTTATTTTGCGAAGCACACAGGCTACGCGAACTACCTTCGCGAAATGAGAGCGAAAGATCTTATTCAAAAATTCTTTGCTTCTCTCGAGAGGGTCAACCTATATTTATAGGAAATTGCACCGAACCTCGACCCTTACACGCGAAGTCAGCGCCACGTCATTCCCTATCGCGAAGCTCCGAAGTTTCCACTGGAATTCTGTCCAAATCATGAAGCACCACGACAATTTTTCAATCGCGGAGCTCGTTGTAATCACAGAGAATCACCGTCAACATTCCTTCGCGCCTTCGCCACGAATCTCCCTCACAAATCCCTTCACCACCACGATGTGCTTCAACTCTACCATTCACGAAGCTTTGACATAATCGCAAAGAATCAATGCCATCATTCTTCTGGTCTTTGCGAAATGTGAACCATGAAGCCTCTCTTCGAAAAATTCATACCATTTCCATATTTAATTATGATCTTCATGGAAATCCTATTTTCGCGATGCTCACCAAACTCCAAATTTTGGACCTCAAAAATTTGGCAAACACTGGGAAATGGCGCCACCTTGTACTACTCTTTTGTACCGCCTCTAGATCATCCATTCCTTTGTCATCGTTCTTCATCAACATGGATTGTCAAAAACTTCTTGGGAACTTGAAAATTCTCCATGGAAACCTTCTTTGTCAATAAACACAATCAACCCAAAAATACTGTAATGTTACCTTGAGGGATTTTTGCCCAACAATCTCCCCCTTTGTGTTTGTTGACAACTCTTCACAACTCTTCTCAGAATGATTTTCTGCACGTTGATACCTCATTGATCTCCTTCCAGCCGCTACCACCATTCGCCTCTTGTGATTCTGATAGCATTCAAGGATTCACTTAACATGTACTCTAAGCCCACATGAACAATTCTCGGCATGAGAAACAAGAGTAGTATGAAAAGTGCATCAATGAATCACTTCATGTCCAACTCCAATTATCGATTCCAAACTGATACCAATTGCTAAATGGATACCAATTTTTGAACCACACTGATACCAATTCGTGATAGTTGGACACCTTCTCACACCATTCCAACAACACTCTTCTGATTTTATCATGATCCTCTGTTGTTGTGATATCTATGCCTTGATCGATCACTTATAGCATCGTCATATTTAAAACTCTCCCCCTATCTCAAATCTCTCCCCTTATCTCACTACTCCACCTAATAGTTTCTCCCCATATCATCCATGATTTCTCAAATATCCACAATGTATCCCCCTTGAACAATCACTATTTTCTACCCCTTTGTCAACAAACCCTAAGGTCACTCCTTTGTAGTTTGTAACAGAGGAGAGAACACACATCAGCACATTAGAGAAAAACACATCATACGTCGGGGAGAACGGGGGGCTCTCCACATCCACATGCTTTCAAGCATGGGGATTCGACTGAACTCCCAGAGCCAGTTGATGTCTCTCAAAAGCTTACTTGGGTGAGGCCTCTGTCAGAATGTCTGCAACCTATAGCTCTGTAGGCACATACTCCAACTTCACAATTCCCTACTCAACTTTCTCCTTGATAAAATGATATTTGATCTCAATGTGCTTTGTCCTTGAGTGAGGGATAGGATTTTTTCTGAGATTTATAGCACATGAGTTATCGAACTGGATTCCGATCGGAGATTTTACTTCAACTCCCATATCATCGAGTTGCTGCTTCATCCACAATAATTGTGTGCATGCTTGAGTGGTCGTACTGTACGCAGCTTCAGCGGTGCTCAATGAAATGAAATCTTGCTTCTTTCTTATCCAAGAAACACACAATCTGTAAAGATAGAAAGCACCTCCTAACGTTTACTTCCTATCATCTGCTGAACCATCCCAATCTGCATCAGTATTTCCCAATAATTCTGACTGAGTTTTTCTATTATACATCAATCAGAAGTCCACTGAGCCCTTGATATACCGAAGTATTCTTTTTACTGCAAGCATGTGGATTTCCTTGGGATTACTCTGATATCTCTCTACTTGGCATGAGGTGAATAAAATTTCAGGCCTTGTTGTAGTCAAGTATATCAAACTTCCAATGATTTCCCTATATTCTGTGATATTAACTGCCTTGCCATCCTCATCTTTGGACAATTTCATCCGGGTAGCTACTGGAGTCTTCATCTCCTTGGTATTTTTCATTACAAATCTTCTCAAAACCTCCTTAGCATATTTGGATTGTGAAATGAATGTTCCATCCCTTCCTTGTGTCACCTGTAGACCAAGGAAAAATGTTAGCTCTCCAATAATTGACATTTTGAACTCACTTTTCATGAATTCGGAAAACTGTCTTCCCTGTGCTTTATCTGATCTGCCAAATATTATGTCATCAACATAAACCAAGACCATCATCCTTTTATTACTATTGTTGTCAAAATAGATATTTTAATCAAATCCCCCATGTTGGAAACCAAACTTCTTCAAGTACTGATCAAGCCTTCAGTACCATTCTCTTGCTGCTTGTTTCAACCCATACAGCGCCTTCTTCGGTCTGTAAACCTTGTTCTCATCCTCATGAATGAGAAAACCATCTGGCTTCTCAATATAAACCTCTTCCCCTAGAACCCCATTCAAAAAATGCAAATTTAACATCCATCTGGAACACTTTTAACTTCCTTTGCACTATGATGACTAGGAATAATCTGATTGTCTCCAACCTTGCAAACGGTGCAAATGTCTCACAACCATCTATTACCTCGATCTGAGAGTACCCCTTGCACACTAGTCATGCTTTGTTCTAAATCACTGTTCCATCTTCATTCATCTTGTTGAGATATACCCATTTAGTCCCGATGACATTCTTATCTGCTGGCCTTGAAACAATCTCCCATGTTTGATTCTTCTCAATATGATCTAGCTCTTCATTAATTGCCTGAATCCAGTTTTCATCTTCAGCTGCATCAACAAAGAATTTTGGCTCAACCTAAGATAAAAAATATGTTTCCTGCAAATATTTCATTCTCCTGGTCTGAACCGGAGTAGACTAATCACCAATGATATTCTGCCTATCAATTTCAGCTCGACTGTGTGGCTTTTGTGCAGATACGGACTTTACTTCTTCATGCTCATCATTAGTATATTCTTTTGAAACAACATCAGCCACTTCTGTTTCCCCTATGTTGCTTTCTTCCTCATCACTCTCATCAAGAAATTGTTCACTGCATTGTTGAATGATCTCCTCATTCTCCACTATAGTGACATCATTTCTCTCAGAAACTTTTCCCATCCTTTTGTTAAAGCATTTATATGCCTTTCTTTTTCCTGAGTATCCAAGGAATATCCCTTAATCTCCTCAAGATTCATATTTCCTATGTTTTTCCTTGTTGAGGACAAAGCACTTACTTCAAAATATTCTGAAGTATTTCGCTGTTGTTTTCTTTCCATACCACATCTCGTATGGAGTCTTTCCTTCCTTCGGACACAATAGAGCCCTGATAGAAATGTAGACCGATGTTAAAACTGCTTCCTTTCAAAATTTCTCTGGTAGGTCCTTTTCAATGAGCATCGTTCTGGTCATGTTATTAATGATCTGATTTCTCCTTTCAACTACTCCATTCTATTGGGGAGTTCTTACTGAAGAAACTTGATACCTTATCCCGTGTTTCCCAAGATATTCTTCCACCTGACTGTTTGTGAATTCCGTACCATTTTCAGTACGAAAATTCAGAATTTTCTGTCTAAGCATCATTTTACACTCCCTTCAGTACTTTTTTAAGCAGCTGAACACATCGGACTTATGGGAAATAACAAATACCCATGCCATTCTGTTATATTCATTAATGAAAAGAATATAGTACCTCTTTCCATCAATTTCTCTTCATGTGATAGGTCCACAAACATCTGCATGCACCAATTCGAGCACTCTTGTTGACTTCTTTTCTTTTTCCTTATACTTCTTTCTGATGAGATTCCCTTGTTGGCATGCATCGCACGTGTGAGTACGATCACTTGATAGCTTGGGTAGGTCACTTTATGCATCACACATTACCAAATCTTCCAGTGATGGTTGGCATAGATGACCTAGTCGTTTATGCCACAACTTGTTTTCTTCCTCTCTGGACAAAAAGCACATATCTTCATCTCCACTTACCATGTAAAGATTTCCTTTTGTCATTTTTCCCTATAGAACCATTCTCTGTCTCTTCCTTTGAAGATACACACCTTCATAGTAAACCTTATAGAATGTCCTGAGTCACATAGTTGACTAACGCTGAGAAAATTGTGACTGAGGCCTTCTACTACTAAGACATCAGCACGTCTCATCTCTTTTCCCCCAAACTTGGCATTTCTTGATCCAATTATCTTCAGGCATTCATCATTTTTAAACTTGACAACTCCCTCTTTGTCATATTTTACACCTGTGACAAGATCCTTATTACCTGTCATGTGAGATGTGCAACCGCTGTCAAGGATCCACACACCAGAGCAATCTGATTCATTAAGGGAAATTTCCGCCACCATTTCCTTTTCATCCTTTCTCTTGTTGGTCCATATTCTTGCCTTCATACTTCAGATGGTTTGTGACTTCTCATCTTTCTCAGATTATGATGGACCTTCTTCATCCTGCAAAGGTGAAAATATATTTCGCGTTTTCAACTCACCTGTTGGTTCATTGATCTGCTGTCTGTGAACATTTGGATTTTTCTTTGTCATGTTCCTTTGTATGGTCGAAGTGCAATACCTATCCATGTTTCCAAATCCTCCGCACCAAAAACAGTTCCCTTCGAAATCTGTTCTAGAGAACCTTTCTCTATTTGGATTCCACCTCTGTTCTTGTGCCCTTCGATATCTCTTGGCTATGGAACACACATACTGTGAATGTCCCATTTTTCCACAACAATAACACCTGATATAAGGAGTATTCCTGCGTGTTACTTCTGCACTGCTAGTTTCCCTTTGGGATCTCTGAATTTTCGGATTCTGCCTTGTTCCCAAATCCACCTTCAGTCTTGGAGTGGGTGCTTGCGATCTGACCTCAACATTCACAAATTTCTGTTTTCGATCAAGCCCTTCATCAGTCTTAGCATCTGAACAAAGTTCTTTCTTCTTTTCTGCTGAACCACTATTCTCCACTTTCAGCTTCTCGGTTTTCTAAGTGATCTACTTTCCTGATGACCCAGTAGGAGTCAAGAGATTTTATTGATCTTTAACCTTTTACTGTAGACTGACAACTTCTCCTTCAAGTTCTTCAATATGCTTGATTTGTTCTTTACTTGTGTTATTCAATCTATCGATCTCCCTTTTCTGTTCTTCAATTTTTATTTTATACTCACTAACTGATTCTGAGTCCTCTGGTGTTGATAAATTGAGTTTATCGATTTATTCCATCAACTCAAACTAATCTTCTTCCTGCTTCTACATATAGAGTTTCACATCATGAACAACTTTGTTGGCTTTCTTTGTTTTGGCTCTCCAAACATCTATCTCTTCAAGATTAGACTCTAACTATGCTTGCATATCAACTCTTCCTTCAACTTCTTCTACTTCTTCGTCAGCTTCGGTTTCCTTATTATTCTGAGATCTTCCGACAACCGCCACCATGGCATTTTCTCCTCGGTCTTTGCAGTTCTCAATCTCTTCAACCCCCTCAACCTCAGACTCGTCTAAACTGTCATATACTTTTGAAAGAAGGTTCTTTTTCTTAAAGAAATTTCTCTTGAACTGTTTCTTTCCTTTCCCATAGGATAAATACTTCTTCTTGGGAATTTTGATTTCATCGACATCATCATCCTCTTGGAACTTTTTGGGACACCGTGTCGCAAGATGTCCAACCTTTCTACACCGAAAACATGCAAGTGGAAGTTTCCCTTTAAACTTTTCTTTTCCTCTTTGAAGGTTTGAGGAGAGGAATGAAATCACTTCATCTATCTCTTCTTCTTCCTGAGAGTCTTCAACGGTGAGCTTTTTCAGGGCCTTGAATTCCACCTCTTTGGATTTCCCCTTTTCCACAGCATCGTTATCATCATTTCTCATTTCATATGCAACAAGGGTGTTGTGTGGGTTGTCCAATGTCAGCTCTTTCAGGTCTTTATCTTCCAAAACTGAAACTTTCGGATTAAACCGAGGTGGAAGTTTCCTCAATATTCGCTTCACAATTTTAATGTCTTCAATAACTTCTCCAAGACCTTGCATGTCTTTCACTACAACATTTACCCTGTCAAAGAATGCATCAACAGTATCATTCGGGTTCATTCTCAGATCATCATACTTGTTCCACAACACTTGAAGCTTTGCCTCTCTGACCTTTGTATCTTCTTCATATATATTCAATACCTTTTCCCACATGGCATGTGATGTTTTTCAAGACATCGCCTTTGTATATATAGGATTGGATAGGGCTCCCCCTAAGGCATTTATTGCTTTGGCATCAGCATCCAACTCTCTATGCTCAGCTTCTGATAATGCACCACTATTAATATCTACTATTATTCCATGCATTGCTGCTGTGAAAACATCCATTCCTAATGATCGGAATTAGTGTTGCATCCGATTATTCTGTAGCTGTAAATTGTTCTCGTCGAAGATCAAAATCCATTTATGATTAGTGACCTCTATTTGAGAGAGAAACACCGATATTAACCTTTCCCTCTGATACCAATTGTTAGTTCCCTAAGGAAAGATACCCTGAGATGGGGGTGAATCAGGGTATGACAGATTAAAACAACTGCCCCTTTTGATCTTGTTTTTATGTTAGACAAAACCCTCTTCTCTCTCCTTCTCGATGCAGAGTATGAGAAAACATTAAAGCATGCACAGGACACAGTGATTTTTACTTGGTTCACCCTCACTAGGTTACGTCCAAGGACAATACACCGACAGTGTGCCGAAGTACCAATTCCACTATAAGCGCACTGCTGTTTACAAGTTCGAAGCGGACTCACTGTCTCTCCTGGTTTACAAACACACACAATTTGAGAACTCACTGCTCTTTCAACTAAAGTGAACTCACTGCATCTTCAGAAGATCCACTCACAGTTTATAGACCTTTAGGTCTCTTTATTTTCATGAAATAATGCATCCTCAACAGTTGATAGATTATCTGTTGAAGTCCAAATTTCATCCACTGATGAATAACCCTTTTCCCCTGAACACTGGTCAATTCCTTTGAAAAAACCTTCGCAAAGCACCCTACTTCACGAGGCTCCCAATTTCACGAAGCTCAAACAAGCCTTCACGAAGCTCCTGACTTTTTGCGAAGCACTCTCACGAAGCACTATCGCGAAGCTCAAGTTGTTGCAGAGAAACTTCCCTCGCGAAGCTCACTAAGCCAACGCGGAGCACGCATCTTTCGCGGAGCTACAATAGCCTCTGCGAAGCTCTTCTTTCGCGAAGCACATGGGCTACACGAACTACCTTCTCAAAACGAGAGTGAAAGATCTTCTTCAAAAATTCTTTTCTTCCCTCGAGGGGGTCAGCCTCTATTTATAGGAAATTCCAACGACCCTCAACCCTTCCGCGCAAAGTCAGCGCCATGTCATTGCCTTTCGCAAAGCTCCGAATTTTCTGCTGGAATTCTGTCCAAATCGCAAAGCACCATGACAATTTTATGATCGTGTAGATCATTGTAATCGCCGAGCATCACCGTCAACATTCCTTCACGCCTTCGCTACGAAGCTCCCTCGAAAAGCCCTTCACCGCCACGATGCGATTCAACTCTGCCATTTGTGAAGCTTTGACGTAATCACGAAGAATCACCACCATCATTCTTCTGGTCTTCATGAAATCCAAACCATGAATCCTCTCTTCATGAAATTCATGCCATTTCCATATTTAATTATGATCTTCATGGAAATCCTATTTTTGTGATGCTCAGCAACCTCCAAATTTTGGACCCCAAAAAATTGGCAAACACTGGGAAATGGTGCCACCTTATACTACTCTTTTGTACTGCCTCCAGATCATCCATTCCTTTGTCATCGTTCTTTTCCAACATGGATTGTCAACAACTTCTCGGGAACTCGACAATTCTCCATGGAAACCTGTTTTGTCAACAAACACAATCAACCCAAAAATACTGCAATGTTACCTTGAGGGATTTTTTCCCAACATTGTGTTTGATAGGTTGAACTATAGGTGTTATGTAGTGAGTAATTCTGATAGGGATTCTTGTATTTGATTATATGATTTCTTGATAATTGAAAATAATTGAAAATAAATGAAATTGAACTATAGGATTGTTTAATTTTGAGTAATTCCTTATCAACTACATTATTTTTCTTATTGCCTTCCATATAAATTCACTGACTGTTAGGCATAGATATTTGGGTGGTTTCCTACTGGGATTTGTCTCACACCCCATTTGGGTCATGCTTTTGGGACAAAACAGATTATATTGTGGCAGGAATAGATAAGTGAAATCTCCCTTCTACTTTAGGTACTTGATTATTGTGGAGCTACAGATCATGGGACCGAGTTGAGGCCTACGATGCTGATAGAGTTTTTTTTTTGTACATTGGTTAATTACTATATTCCATCATTTTGACTTGTTTGGATGACTTACTAGACATATGTATCAGGCATTATTTATATATGTGTGCTTTAGTTGTTTATTACTTCTGTTGTTTACTTATTTCATGTTATTATTGCTTCTGATATTATTATCTATTTTTTTGTTGTGTTACTCTGCCAATGAGGGCATAGTTTCCCCTCAATCATACCCAAGACTCTTTCTTCTATTAGGTAGCCTCTAGAGTTTGGGTAAATTCTCTTGAGGCCATGTGACCAACCTAGTACAAGGAACCTCTGGGCGGATCCCGGAAAGGGGAAGTCACAAAGTGGTGTCAAAGGGGTTATTTTCTTCTTGTCTTACAATTTGGAGCCTATTGTTAGGGATAAGAAGGAATAGGTAGTTGGTAATAGGTTGTGTCTGGGTGTAGCTAACTTGTGTATAGGGAAAATCTAATTTACCTCGATTATTTCAATTTTATGGTTTTGCAATTATTACAGTTGATTTGATTCTATCGTTGGGTGATTCACATGTTTTCTGTTATTATCATAGATAATATTGAGGTTCTATTTCTATTGAAACTCAATGAGAGGAGGCTATTCCATCTCATGCATCATATAATAACTTTCAAGAGATCACAAGTCATGCATTATTTCCATTCCATATAGGGTGCATTAATAATTGCATGTTGTTGTGATTGATTTTGTGTTATATATGCTTGCAGTTGTGATAGATGCCTTGAAAGAATACCTGATATTTTATAGGGTATTGGATTGTGTGAGGTTTCGTTTGAATTAACGTATAAATTTGGTTATTGAGGTGTTATGGGCCCTCATGGATCAGAATTAGGTGGATCATTTCACTATTATGCTTTTTTATGACATGTATATGATGCCAAAATTTGATTCGTGGGGAGTATGGGCCCCCAAAAATAAGAATTTGGAACTTTTTTGTTCGTTTCAGTTTTTTTCGGGGTTTTGGGGTAGTTTTTGAGGCTTACTGTCTAGAATATCCTAGAATACATGGTGTGTAATGATTAATACACGCCATGTATCCTTCTGTTCGCGAAGGAACTTTTTTTTCTTAAGTACATGTCGTGTACTGTATGTACACACCGTGTAGTCTCTAACTGTTTCACTAACTATGTGCAAATAGACACGGGGTTGGGAAATCTTTGGAGGAACATGTCATGTACTGAACATAGACATTGTGTGCGTAGCCATGTGTCCAATCGTGTGACAAACAAAACGGGTGTATTAAGGGTAGTTAGTACACGTCGTGTCTGGAACAAACACACCATGTAGAGTCAGTAGTGTAACAGGTTGTGTAACTAACAACATATGTTGGTGAAGTTCTTTCTAGTACATGTCGTGTCTGGAACAAACACGTCATGTATTCTAATTATATGATAACCGTGTGGGTTAGTAATTTAGAAGAAATTGGGAAGGGGAAGAGGATTCAAGTACACGTCGTGTGTTAAGACAACACGCTGTGTGTATGGAGGTTACATTACCATGGTTGGAAAAATTACACTTCCATATGAAAGATTAAGGGAACACGATTTGTAGTAGTTGTACACGCCATGTATCGACCTTTTAGAAATCTTGAATTATTTCTTTCTCTTCTTCCCTTCTTGCACATCTAAGTTTCAGTCCTTTTTAATCTTGATCTAAGGTATGCCTTTGACCTTGAAGAGTCATGCCACCGATACATCCTCTGATTTTACACTAGTTACAGGGAAGTGACCAGACACTAGACATTGAATATCGAGAACTACCAGCAGATCCTCCCATCGTGTCAGTGTTGGCACCAGCCGTCATTCTGGACACAAGTGTTGATGTACAATTCTGAAAGGGCTTTATGAGGTTCATGCAGACCATATGAGGAGTACCACCTCCTTCCACGTCTATGGTTGAGTTTTTGTGGGTCATCCAGGAGAAGAATACTCCCACCTTTACAAGGGATAGTAGACCGTAGGCTGCATAGTCATGGTTAGAGGCCATGCTTTTGATATTAAAGAATTTGGAGACACCTCCAAAGAGGAGGGTGAAGCTCGCTATTTACATGCTATGGGATTCCTCCAAGAGATGGTGGGACGTGATCTCACGGGTGGGATGCCAGTAGGTTATGGATTTGGATGAGTTCCAGCATTCCTTCTACGATTACTTCTACCCAGATACTTTTAGGGCCGATCGATCCCTAGAGTTCATTAGTCTGGAGTAGCGCACTCTTTCATTCATGGAGTATTCATCCCACTTAACAGAGTTGTAGTGCTTCACACCCATCCCAGGAGGCGATGAGTTATTCCTGGCAAGGAAGTTTGAGGATGGTCTCAGGCACGATATATGATCTCAAGTGAACATCTTCATGTTAACTTCCATAACCTCTATAGTCAACCAGGTGCTGATCACAGAGAGAAATATGAGAGATTCTGGAGCTGTCATCTGGGGAGGCTTGACATCTGGAGTTGGTACTCCTCTAACTGAAAACAGGAAGCGCTTCATGGATTCTACGCGTGGAGATCCGAGTAGGATGAATACATCCTCTATTGGCTCGGTGGTGTGCTACCAGTGCAGGAAGAGTGGGCATATGAGGCCACATTGCCCGAGAGACCCAGTTGAATGCCAATATTGAGGAAAGACGGGTTATATTCAGTGATTCAGTCATTTTTTCTCACCAGTAGTTGGTGATATAAGTTCTTATATGACTTCTCATTCAAGAGCAGGACCACGAGTTTCTCATCAGTCTGGGAACTAGAGTTCATCTAGTCGTTCAGGCCGAGGTGGAGGTCGTGTCCATGTTATCCAGTCTCTAGGATTTCATTGAAAGCATGGTGGATCAGTTCAAGGAGCTTAGGCAAGGTTGCAGGGCTGCAGTACAGGCCAAAATTTGTAGTGGAGTAGACCTAGAAGGGGAAAGATCTCGAACCCTTGACAGTTCACGTTACAATTCTAGTTTCCTTGGTCTTAGCTTCTGCACTTTTTGATATAGGGGATTCCCATAGATTTATATCTATTACTGTTGTGGAGAACCTTGGGCTTTTTATCTTTACTTATGTTGATGTCTTGAATTTGACACTTTGTTGTTCACTAGAATGTCTAGTGTACATCAGTGCAAGGAGTACCCTCTTGAGGTTGGTGGGTGTCACTTCTTATGGGACCTCTATGTCCTAGAGATGATAGGATATTATGTCTTTCTTGGGATATACTGGATGGTTTCATTCTAGGCTATGGTTGATTGTTATCGTTGTAGGGTGAGTTTCAATCACCAGAGGGCGGCTTGTTTCTGCGTACAGGAGAATTGGATGTCCAGGAGATCAGAGCAGGACCCAAGCATCATGGGTTGGAAGGGGTTATAGCCTAGATTTTTAGTCAATATCTGGATGACTAGGGGACTTGAAAAATGGATTTTTCTCTAGTAGTGGATATTTTCAAGGATGTCTTTCCAAATGACTTTTCAGGTTTTCCTCCAAGTGAGAGGTATACTTTTCTATTGATCTTGTTCCAAGAGCAGCACTGGTGTCCATTCCTCCTTATAGGATGGCTACACTAGAGTTGCAGGAGCTCAAGAAACTGTTGGAGGAGTTGAAGGAAAAGGGTTTCATATGACCCATTACTTCTCCTTGGGGTTGGTCTGTCCTATTTGCAAAGAAGGTGGATGGTACCCTCAAACTTTTTGTGGATTATTGGAAGTTAATACAGCTGATGGTAAAGAACTGATATCCCTTATCGAGGATTGATGATCTCTTTGATCATCTTCTAGGATCTCGGGTGTTCTCTAATATTGACATTAGATTCGGTTATCATCATTTGCGTGTTAGACCATATGATATCACTAAAAAAACATTGAATTTGTAGGGGGTTATTTTTTATATTATAATTGGATATAATCCCTTCTAAATACATTAGTGGTGGTTGTGGGGAATCACCGCTAATGTGGCCGCCTATAGTTAATAGGGGTGGTTTTGAGGAACTGCTATTAAAATCATGGTGATTTTAGTGGCGGTTTTATTAAAGGGGGTTTAAACCCCCTCTAATATAGACGTAAAATCGATTGTATTAGTGGAGGTTTGGTTCAAACCACCACTTGGTTATGGCTATATGGGTGGTTTGAACCGCCCCAAATGGGGATTACATTAGGGGTGGTTTTCACAACCGCCCCTAAAACCTCTATCTTTTTTCAATTATCTCCACCCCATGTGCCACCCCCACCCCCACTCACCCCCATGTGGTGTCTCCATTCGCTCCCCCCTACCCATGTGTCACCCCACTAATCCCCCAAACCATGCCATGTGCGGCCCATGTGTAACCCCCCTCCACTCCCCCAATCAACCCCTATGTTATGTGGTGGCCCCTCTGTCACCCACATCCCACCACTCACTCCCCCATCCACCCTCACACGCCCCCTATGGTAGCCCCCTCCACTCCCCAAATCCACCCCTATGCCCTGTGGCACCCCCTGTGTCACCCACCCCATTGTTCGCTCCCCCATCCACACTCGCACGCCCCCAGTGTCACCCCACCGCTCCCCCAATCCACCCCACCCTCCTCATCCCGACTCCCCCCTCCAGTTCCCCAAAATCTCTCTAGTTACCCGCTTCCCCAAGTTCCTTATCCCCCTCCATTTCTGCAACTAGTAATTTATATAAAATGTGAGGTAGAGGGATTTGAACCATAGACCGATTGACGGCTGAAGCGTTCCACTAGCCCCCACTCTACCACTATGGCATTTTTTTTATTCACTCGTGCCTCAATTTATATATATTTTTGATTCATTATTTTAATAAATATTATTCATATAACATATTTTAATACATTTAAATATATAAACTATATATATATATTTATATAAACTCTATATTTATATGTATATATGCATATGTTTATATATTTATAAATATATTCATTTAAATTAGTTATATACTTAAATACATATTTATATATTATATACATGTTTATTTATATAATATATATAAATAATTATATTTACATATATATATATTTAAGTATATAAATAATTTAAATGAATATATTTATAAATATATTTATATGTTTGTGTGTTTGTGTATTTATGTAATATTTATATAATCGAAGCACAACTGTGTGGACATCCTTTTTTCCATCATTGTAATTTGAACCAGATCCTTTTTCTGTATTTTCAATTGTATTTTCCCAGATTATTTACATTTTAAAATTCAAAGAATTGCATGTAGATATAATATAATTATAATATATATTTATTTAATTATTTATATATATATATGTGTGTGTGTGTGTGTGTGTGATAAAAATAAAATCATTAATTATTATTATTGTTATTACACTTATTTTTTAAACTATAAAATTCATCTTTCTGTTTTATAAATACCATACATTTATTTTATGATTTGTATCATTCATATATTATATTAAATACATTTATATTATGTATTTATGTCTATTATTATATACATAAATACATATTTATATATTTATATATTATATACATATTTATTTAAATGATATATATATATATAAGTGTTTAATTAATATATTTATAAATGTTTGTAAAAATATATTTATATAATGTATTTAAATACTTCTATTTATTATTATGTACAACATTAATATATATTTATTCGTATAAATTGTATAATATTTTATATAATTAATATTATATGAAATACATATATATGAAATACAATTTATACAAATATTTATATTATATATTACTAATTTTACATGAAATGCAATTTATACAAATATTATATATGAAATAGAATTTATACAAATATTTATATAATGTTATATAAAATACAATTTATAAAAATATTTATATAATGTATTTCAATACATATATTTATTATTATGCACATTAATATGTACGTATTTCAGAAAAAATAATTGTATAATAATATGTACAATAATATATATGTATTTCAATACATATAATGGTATAATATTGTTTACATTAATATATATTAATTCATATAAATTTTATATCACATAATATTAATTATATATAATATAAAAGAATAAAAATATTATTTTAAAATATAATTATTATTATTACATTCTAAATTATAAAAACTGCAAGCTTTGGTTTTTGTATGATATATTTTTTAAATAAATAATATTTAAGTATATATTGGTGTAAAATGTTTATGATTTTATATTATATATAATTAATATTATATGAAATACAATTTATACATATAAATATATATTATTGTGCATAAAATTATAAAATTATATTTTTTATAAATATAAATATAATTAAATACAATAATATAAATATTATATATGATCTGGTCATATATATAATGTATTTAAATACATTTATATATTGTGTTTTAATTTTATATATATATATATATATATATATATTTTAAAGACCCGGATTTTTTCTATGTAATTTTTTTATCACATGGAATTATTATGAGTCCACAAAAATTGACGGCACGTAATTCCGAGGCATGGTGTCCCTGGAAGGAATTTCAGAACTTTTTTTCAGGTACGTTCAGTAAACGTGTGAGTGGAATTTTGTAAATTTTGAACCAGTGGTCGAAATTAAAATCTTAAGGCACCGTTGAACTCGTAGCGGCGATATTCTCTTAAAGAGTCCTTCACCTCGACCGCAGTAGGTACATGGTGAAAGTTAGTTTTTCAGATTTTCATGCGAGAATTGTAAAAAATAAAATAAATATATTTTATTTTATTTTTCTTGAAACCACCATTTTGAATATTTGGTAGTGGGGACCACCTGAACTCCCCTTTAATGTGAGGAAACCCTTGTAATTCTCCTTAATGAGCCAAAAATTAATTCATCTAGTAATTAAATAAGTTGGCTCCTCACCTTTCTTGAGGTTGGGGAAAACATTGGAAAAGGAGAACTTTTGGTGGAGACGAGAACTTTGTGGGAGAACCTCCTCCAATGAAGAACATCTCCAACAACGAACAAACCAAAATTTGACGAAATACCAACTTTACAATCATCATCTTCCTCCATACGACACCTCCAACAAATGATCGAGGTAGGGGTGTGTTTATGTTATTCTTCATGGTTTTATATTGAATCATTCTCCTCCGAACTGCATGTTATCGGTCTAAAGTGGAGGGTGCAGACCAAAAAAACATGGCTCGATCCCTACGCATCTTTAATATTGATGTGTTCTTCGCGGGACGCAATGATGGAGGCAGAAAAACCACGCTGACGAAGGAGACCACGGCCCGTTGGCCACGGCGGAGAAAGGTGGCGCCCAGCACCACAAAGGCTATGTGGAACCTGGGCACACGTATACACCACCGTTTGAGTAGGAGACCAGGATCCGTCAGCTACGGCGGAGCAGGGTGGCGGCCGGCACGCCGGCCAGCTGCGTGGCGAAGGGGAGGCGCGCGTACGCGCCACCGAAGCTAGAGATCGTGGCTGCTTGGTCGCGGCGGAGGTCGGAGGGTGACCAGAATCTAGCTGGCCGTGGTGGAGCAGCGATGTGTATCCGCACCACTGGCAGGAGGGCCGACCGTTTCGGTCGGCCGCATCACACTGAGCGAGACCACTCTGGAAGGTCCCCCGTGCCAGCCAGCGGCACCACGTGGCGCCGCTTGGTTGGACAAAATTGAATGGTTAATGGGCCATTCGGGTGACATGGGGGGACCGACTCCCCTCCTGGGTGGCGGCTAGGGTGGACTCCGCCATAAAAGGCCACCCCGACCATAGGCTGCACTGCGGACTGTCCAGCGAGCCGTGCATGCGGGCCGCGCCCAGCGTGCTGGGCCGAGCTGCTCCCTTCGAGGGCCAAGAAAGATCATGGCCCGGTGGTCTGGGCCAGCTGTGGCCCCAGCCAATCGGGCCAGACCCAGACCGGGTCGGTTCGGCCATGGTCGGATCGGGTCAGACTGGACCTAGGCCTATCTCAACCTAGATACGTCTTTTGGCCATATCTTGGGAACTGGGCATCCGTTTGACGAACCATCTACGTGACGGAATCCTTGGATCAAGACATTCCTTTTGGTATACTCCACTTGAGTTTTGCATAAATTTTTAGTATGGTCGGGTTGGATCGAACCCGAATCTAACCGGGCCCTCAGGACTAAAAGGCTAATAACATACAGAACTGGCATCTGATTAACGCATTGTCTCTTTTTTAGGGTCCCTTAGGACGTGATGAACCTTCATGATACTTCTTCATGGGACTTTGTGTTAGTTGAAGTATCGACTAATGGATTGAGGAGCAGAACCTCTCAGAATCAAGAATGCTTAGTGTGAAAACCCTGTGGCGGGCTGTACTTGAGGAGACTTCAGATCCAGTGCGGGGAATCTTCGGATCCTGTGTGAGTCAACATCTCTAGATCCTTTGTGGGTCATCTTCAAATCTTGTGTGGGTCATCTCTAGATCATGCTTGGGTCAACAGCAGAGCTTCTCGACGAATTAAGATGATATATCAATAAATCTAATCATCTATACTACCGTAATTAAGTTATACTTGGTGTGAGCTGAGTATCTACCCTTGTGGTATGCTTTTATGTGGTGATACCTTTTTGATAATCTTATGTGTGGTGATACCTTTGTGGTAATCTTCTGTGTGGTGTTACCTTTGTGGTACTTACCTTCTTGGTGATACCTGCGGGGTATTCTTCTGTGTGGTATTACCTTTTTAGTACATACCTTTGTGGTGTTACCTTCATGGTATTCATTCCTTCGTGGAATAGTTGTGATTTTGGTTAATTAATTGGGCCTTTTTCCCCATGAACATGATGGGTATACTTGAAAACATAGATATATGTATAGGTATATACCTAAGTAGGGTTGACTATTGTTTTCATGCTTTGTGGTTTATCCTTTGTGGATTTTGAGAGACCTTAGGGGGTCTCGGGGCCCCTACTGAGTATCGTTATACTCACCCCTACATGGGATACGCCCGCACCTTATTGTGTCTTGTGAAGACGACAGACAACGCTGATCAAGGTCGAGGGTACCAGGACTGATGGCTGCTCGGAGGTGGGCATTAGACAAGATGATCCGAAGAGAAGACTATTCTAGAGATGTACCTACCCTTCAGGTAGGATCCTTGGTGGGTGTTCACATGAGTTGTTTTCAGTTTTTCTTGTACTTTCCAATTGGGCTTGTATTCCGGCCCCTTCACTTACTGTACACACTTTCTTTACTATACAGTTTACTTTGTTCTCGTATCTTACTGTGTGCTTGGTTGGGTGAGTTTACAGGTTATAAAGGTAATGGATTCCCAGTTTTAGGGATACGCATTTCCGATGCTAGTCGCCAGCCCCTGGACTATGGAAGGTGGGATTGGGGTAGTCACAACATGAGCCCCGAGGGATGGGTCTTGACAAAGTGGTATCAGAGGAGTCATTTCTATCGAAGAACTTAGACTCTGATCATTTAATCGGCAATAGTTTTATGTGTTATGAGTGTGGTTATTAGTTTGGGGAGTCTAATGTTGGTGTGGCGGCAGATGTATATATACACCAGGACCCTGACTTCTGATTTCAAAATCAATGCACGAAACACTAATTGTGTGTGTGGTTTTGAAAAGTTTTCTTTGTGATAACTTGGAGTCATCTCACCAGGTATAACTTAATGAATGTGGAATACCTTTTTCTTTTTAGGATGTCTCCATGCAGACAGCCCGCCAGGGTTCCAGGTAGAGTACGTGATGATAGCCCACCGAGTGATGAGGCTTCGGTGTAGGCCCCTCTTTCGGCAGTTATACCACTGGATGGTGTACCAGCAGCACCACTACCCATTGGTCAATCGATTCCACCAGCCCCAGCAGTAGAGGGTGCATGCCACATTAGCGCATTTCATGAGTTTCAGCGCCATAGGCCACCAAGGTTCTAGGGAGAGACGGCTCCACATGTGGTTGAGGATTGGCTGGAGGTCATGGTTAGATTTTTTCAACTTGTTGGGACACCAGATGATCTCATGGTGATCCTTGTCACCAACCTTCTTCAGGAAGCAGTGGGAAAATGGTGGAGTTTGATGCTCTAGGTTTACGACGAGGTCACACTCATCCGGGTGGACTTCAAGAGCCTTTTCAGGGTATATTTCATCAAAGAGACCTTACGCTTAGTGCGTATACAGGAGCTTCTCCACTTGCAGCAGGGCAGTATGATCGTGGCTCAGTATTCAGTGAGGTTCACCGACCTCTCATGCTACTCCACTGACATGGTGCAAGACCCTTTATTTTGGTCCCGGACCTTTTATTAGGGGCTTATATGGTATATTAGAGCTTTGATGATTTCCCTCAGCATCATGACACATGCAGGGTTGTTAGAGAGAGCACTCTTAGTGGAGAGTTTCCTTGTTGAGAAGTCACTAGCAGTGAGACCCACCACCGAACGTCATGTAGCAAATTCATCTACAGTTGGTAATAGATAGATGATGCGGAAGTCCAAGAGATCCATACCTACAGGTGGATGACCGTAGGATATAGGTTCGGTTGTGTGAGGCTCTTGAGACAGAGCTGGATAGGTGAGGAGCAGGTAGTGTTACTCATGCGGTGGGTAGGGTCGCATGGCTCGTGAATTCCCGACCCTTCGTATAGATGAAAAACATATGGTTGAAGGGCCGCCTGGGAAGAGGTGAATATTTGATCGAGGAGGTCTGCAGGCTGGAGTCGGACGTGACAGAGGAGCTTGTCGTGTAGCAGGTGGTGGGCAGTGATACAATGTCTAACTGCCACCACCTCTAGTGGTCGACCCCGACCACATGGAGCAGGTGGATAGGGATGATCTCAACATCAGTTAACTGAGTCCTACAACCACAACACTTTGGAGATGATATGATATATGATCTGTATCTACTCCACTTTAGCTACAGTACTTATAAACATAGGTTCCAGTCACTCTTTCATTACCACAGACCTCATTCAAAGCTCAGAGATTCTGGTGGAGCCGTTGGCTCAATCCTTATGGCTAGAGACTCTTATTGGAGTGGATTTGATGATTACACACTGGTAACAGAAGTGTGAGCTTACTATAGGTGGTTAGATCTTTGGCTGGGATCTTCTAGTAGCAGCTTCGAGGCTGTACGACTTAATCTTGGGTATGGACTGGTTATCTACAGTTCATGTTCAGATCATCTGTATTTGGCGTAAAGTGCGGTGTGTCTGCACGGATGGAACAAGTTTTTCCTTCACCATAGAGAAAGTAACCTTTTCAGCATTGGATAGACTTACTCGGAGGAGGGTGCATCCGATCACACATCAGTTGGCTAGCCTTACCCTTAGAGCGGTTGAGGTTGGGATTCCGAGTTATCCTGTAGTAGTGGACTGATACTTTGATGTTTTCCCTGATGAAGGTTCAGGTGTACCTCCTCGCATAGAGGTGGGGTTTTATATCGACTTGTACATCAGGATGGTATCGATATCTACACTATCATATTGGATGTATCCCACGAAGCATTGATAGTTGTGATTATTGGTGGAGGACTTTCAGAGAAAGGGGTTCCTTAGGCCCGGGGTTTCTCCTTGGTCATCCCTGATTTTGTTTGCCAAGAAGGCAGATGGGAGTTTGATAATCTGTGTGGACTATCGATGCCTGAACCATGTGACTGTGAAGAAAACGTACCCACTCCCAAGGGTTTATGTTCTCTTTGATTAGATTAAGAGAGCCTTGTAATTTTCAAAGATATACCTTAGATCAGGTTCTCACCAGCTCAGGGTATGAGACAAGGATGTTCAGAAGACGCCCTTCAAATGTCGGTATGGACATTATGAGTTCTTGGTTATGCCATTCGGCATGACCAATACCCCATCAGTGTTCATGGGACTCGTGAATAGGATCTTCTAGCCATACCCTGATCTCTTTGTGGTAGTCTTCATCGTTGACATTCTGATATAGTCAGCTACAGAGGAGGAGCACGCCTATCATCTGCAGATAGTTCTGGACACACTCCGAGAGCACCATCTTTATTGTAAACTCTCAAAGTACCAGTTATGGATATGAGAGGTTCACTTCCTGGGACACGTTATCTCATAGTATAGAGTTGCGGTGGATCCAGTGAATATTGAGGCTGTGCTTTCTTGGGAGCCACCCAAGAGTGTGACAGAAGTGAAAAGTTTCTTAGGTTTGGCTGGTTACTACCAGAGGTTTGTGCTTGAATTTTCCATAGTTTTTTCACCCTTATCAGTGTTGACAAAGAAAGAGAAACCCTTCTTGCAGTCGGAAATATTCCAACTGAGTTTACAGGAGCTGAGTCAGAGACTGACGAGTGCCACCATCTTGAGTCTACCGAAGGAGGGCATTGGGTACATAGTTTATTGTGACACATCAGGGATCGGGTGTGGATGTGTATTGATGTACGATCGAGTAGAGATCATGTATTTTTCTCAATAGCTGAGACATCATGAGTAGAACCATGATACCCATGACCTAGAGTTGGAAGTAGTGGTCTTAGCCTTCAAGATGTCGCAAAATTACATGATGGTTAAACGTTTTATGGTCTACTCTGATAATAATAGTCTCAGGTATATCTTCTCTTAAAAGGACCTGAACTAGAGATAGTAGTGTTGGCTTGAGTTCCTCCAAGACTATGACTTCTAGATAGTATATACTCCTGGGAAGGGGAATGTAGTAGCAGATGCACTCAGTAGGAGATCTGGTATAAAGTTGCTGAGTGATGAGATGGAGCAACTATCCACTTTGCGGATATCCTATGTGGATTGAGATGGAGCATCTTATCTTCAGTCTCTGACAGTCACTCCCCCACACCATCAGCGAGAGAGGGAGGCGCAGCTTGGGTACACTGACTGCGAGGCTAGACATGCTTAGATAACCACAGGACAGGCACCAGATGAATTTTATGAAGGTGGGTAGAATGACATCCTCTTCAGAGGATGTACTATGGTACCGGTGGCGCTTAGGGAGGAAGTGGTGACGGAGTTCCATACATCCCCTCTAGCGGTACATCTTGGAGTGGAGAAGACGTACCAAGACCTCCAGCATCATCACTGGTGGCCGGGAATGAAGAAAGTTGTAGCAGTGTTCATCTCTCAGTGCCTCACTTGTTAGTAAGTGAAGGAAGAGAATCAGGTTCCAGTGGGCTTATTTCATCCACTAGAGGTTTCAGAGTGGAAGTGGGATGGAATTTCCATGGACTTCATGACAGTACATCCACGCATGTCCAAAGGGCATGATTCCATCTAGGTGATCATTGACTGACTCACCAAGTCATCCCACTTCCTACCTATCAAAGAGAAGGGATCAATATAGGGCTTGTGATGACTCTACGTGCAAGAGATTGTGCGGCTTTATGGGGTTACTTATACAATTGTCTCCAGTCGTTATGCATGTTTTACTTACCAGCTATGGAAGGGGTTTCAGGAGGCATTTGGGACACAGCTTCGACTGAGCACCACCTTCTATCCTCAGACGGATGGTCAGATAGAGCAAACCATTCAGACCCTTGAGGACATGTTGTGTGCTTGTGTCTTAGATTTCAACCATAGCTGGTAGGATCACTTGCATTTGTTGGAGTTCAAGTACAACAACAACTATCACTCCCTCGTCGGTATGGCACCATTTGAGGCATTATACGATCAATATTGCTGATCATCTATGTGCTGGACTGGCCCTGGGGAGTCGGCACTCATGGGACCAGAGATGGTACGGGCTACTACAGAGAAGGTGAAGATCATCTAGGTTCAGATAAAGACTGCACAAAGCAGGAAGAATCCTTATTCTGATAGGAGACAGAGACCTCTTGAGTTCGGGGATGGTGACCATGTCTTTCTACGTGTCTCACCTTGATGAGGTTTGTAGAGATTTTGGCCGGGGTGACAAGTTATCTTCGAGATTCATCGGACCCTTTCAAGTCCTCAGTAGAGTGGGCGACGTGGTATACCGCTTATCTCTTATCCCTATGTTGCACAAGGTGCACGACTTATTTCATGTACCCCGGCTGAGGAGATAGGTTCATGATCCTTCACACATCATTGGCTGGGGTGAGCTAGACATTGACGATGGGGCGATGTTTTCGGAGGGTCCAGTGGCGATTGAGGATCGATAGAATCAGGTCCTTTATGAGCGGTCAATACCTCTGGTGCGCGTTTGTTGATAGCACAAGAACCACTAGGAGAGCACATGGGAGTAGGAGGCCCAGATTCATGCACAGTACCCCCACTTGTTTCCCTAGATTGTGATTTGGCATTTAGGGATGCAAATCCCTGAGGTAAGGAGAATTTAAAGACCCATATGTTTCCCATTTAATTTTTTTTATTGTATGGAATTATTATGAGTCCACGAAAATTGACGGTGCGTGATTCCAAGGCCAGGTATGCCCAGAATAAATTTATGAACTTTTTTATGGTACGTTCAGTAAACACGTGAGCGGAATTTTCTAACTTTTGAACCATTGCATGGAATGGAAATCTGAGGACACTGTTTAACTCATAGTGCTGATATTCTCTTAAGAAGACCTTCACCTCGGCCGCAGTAGTTCGAGGGTGGAAGTTATTTTTTCAGATTTTCGTGGGAGAATTGAAAAAAATAAAATAAATAACTTTTATTTTATTTTTCTTGAATCCCCCATTTTTAATATTTGGTGGTGGGGACCACCCGAACTCCATTTTAATGTGAGGAAACCCTTTGAATTATCCCAATTAATGAGACAACAATTAATTGATCTAGTAATTAAATAATTTATCTCTTAAACTTTCTTGAGGTTGGGGGAAACGTTGTCAAAGAAGAACTTTTGGTGGAGAGGATAACTTGGTGTGAGAACCTCCTCCAACAAAGAACATATCCAATGATGAATGAACCAACTTTCAAGGAAACGTTGACATCACCATCACCTTCTTCTTTCTCATGAAACCTCCAATGGACGATCATGGTAGGAGTGTGTTTATGTTGTTCTTCTTGGTTTTATGTTGAAAATTTCTCCTCGAAGTCGCATGCTATCGGTCTCACATGGAGGGTTCAGACCAAACAAACATGGCCTGATCCATCGGAAACTTTAATGTTGATGTGTTATTCATGGGCAGCGATGACGGAGGGGCACAACTGTGCTGCCTGAGAAGCCTACGGCCCGTCGACCATGATGGAAAAAGGTGGCGGCTAGCACCCAGACTGCTGCGTGGAAGCCGGGTGGCGCATCTGCGCCACCGAGAACGAGGGAGGTCGCGGCCCATCGGTCGCAGCGTGGGAAGTCAGTGGTCGGCATGTCGTTTGGCCGCATGGAGGTAGTAAGGCGTGCGTCTGTGCTACTGGTTGAGCAGGAGGCCGTGGCCCGTCAGCCACAGCGGAGTAGGGTCGCGGTTGGCATGCCAACCAGCCATGTGGTAAAGGGGAGACATGCCTCCACACTGCCAGAGATGGAGAACAGAGTTGCATGGCCATGGAAGAGGTCGGAGGGCAGCTAGCATCTAGCCGCTACAGTGTAGTAGTGGCACATGTCTGCACCACTGGAAGGAGGGTCGGCCATTTCAGCCAGCCGCATCGAGCAGAGAGAGACCCCTCTGGTGGGTCTTTCATGTCAGCTGGAGGTGCCACGTGGAGCCTCCAGGTTGGCCAAAACCGAACGGCCAATGGACCGATCGGGTGACCTGGGGGGAGCACCTCCCCTCTCGGGCAGTGGATAGGGTGGATCCCACCCTAAAAGGCCACCCTTGGCCGCGAGCTGCACCACAGGCCGTGCCTAGTGGGTTGTGCATAGCGCAGGTTGGGCCGCGCCAGGCGAGCTGGGCTGGGCCGCCCCCTTCGCAGGTCGAGATGGACCATGGGCCAGCAGGCTGGGCCTGCCGTGGCCCAGGCCAACGATCTGGACCCAGACCGGGTTGGGCCGGGTCGAACCGGACCTAGGCCCATCTAGTCCAAGATACACCTTTTTGACCATATTTTGAGAACTGGGCACCCATTGGATGAATCGTCTATGGTTCCAGAATCCTTGGATTGAGACTGTCCTTTTGGTATACTCCACTTGAGTTTTGGATAAAGTTAGAATATGGTCGTGTTGGATCGAACCTGAATCAAACTGAGCCCTTAAGACTAAAAGGCTAATAACTTACAGACCAATCGTCTGATTGACATTTCATCTATTATGTCGGGTCCCTTATTACATGAGGGACCTTCATGATACTTCTTCATGGGACTTCGTGGTAGTTGAAGTATCTACCAATGTCTTGAGGATCATAACCTCCCGGAATCAAGCGTGCTTAGTACGGAAACCCTATGGCTAGATATTCTTGAGGAGACTTCAGATCATGTGTGGGTAATCTTTGGATCTAGTGTGGGTTAGCATCTCCAGATCCTTTGTGGGTCATCTTCAAATCATGTGTGGGTCATCTCTAGATCTTGTGTGGGTCGTCTTCATATCCTGTCTGGGTCATCTTCAATCCTGTGTGGGTCAAAAATAGATCTTCATGATGAAGTAATTTGATCTAGCAAGACAGCTAATCATCTATACTAACGTACTTATGTTATAACTTGTGTGAGATGAGTATTTACCCTTGTGATATGCTATTGTTTTGTGATAACTTTTTGGTAATCTTCTTTGTGGTGATACCTTTGTGGTAATCTTATGTGTGGCATTACCTTTGTGGTACTTACCTTCATGGTGATACCATTGTGGTATTCTTCTGTGTGGTGGTAACTAGGTGGTACTTACCTTTGTGGTGTTACCTTCATGGTATTCATTCCATCATGGAACAGTTGTGCTTTTGGTTAATGAATTGGGCCTTGTTTTTCTCATGAACGTGATGGGTATACTTGACAAATTAGGTATATGTATGGCCATATACCTAAGTAGGGTTGACCATTGTTTTTGTGCTTTTTGGTTTATCCTTTTTGGATTCAGAGAGACCTTAGGGGGTATTAGGGTCCCTACTGAGTATCGTTATACTCACCCATGCATGGGCTACGCCCGCACCTTGTTGTGTCTTGTGCAGATGACAGATAGTGCTGATCGAGGTCGAGGGAACCTGGACTGGAGGCTACTCAGAGGTGGGAATTATACGAGATGATCCACAAAGACGACCGTTTGAGAGTTGTACCTACCCTTAAAGTAGGATCCTTAGGGGGTGTTCACAGGAGTTGTTTTCAGTTTTACTTGTACATTTCAGTTGGGCTTGTATTCTGACCCTTTTTTTACTGTACACACTTTTTTACTATATAGTTTACTTTGTGTTCGTATCTTGTTGTGTACTTGGTTGTGTGAGTTTATAGTTTATAAAGGCATGCCTTCCAGTTTTAGGGGTACGTCTTTGCGGTGCTAATCGCCAGCCCCTGGCCTATGGAAGGTGGGCTCGGGGTAGTCACAGAATGGGCCCCGAGGGACGAGTCATGACATATATATTATGGAAGTTGATTTAAAAAAATAGGGAGCATTCACAACCCTCTTTAATCACTTAAATTAGAGGGGGTTTTGAACCCCCTCTATTTTAAAGACATTATAGGGGGTTTTGAACCCCCTCTAATTTAATGAAATTAGGGTGGGGTTTTCATCCCCCTCTAATTTAAGACATTAGAGGGGGATTTCAACCCTCTCTAATTTAATGACATTAGAGTGGTTTTTGAACCCCCTCTAGAATCCAACTGGATATTAAAAAAATAATGTTTAAAAATTTAGAGGGGGTTCAAAATCCCCTCTAAATTTGATGATCAGAAAGGCTTGTACATAATATCTCTCTAATTATTATGAAAAATGAATTTATAGACCCCTCTAAATTTGACGATTAGAGAGGGTTTTCAAAACCCCCTATAATTATATAGAAAATGAATTTAGAGGAGGTTGTGCATAACCCCTTATAAATAACCCCCTCTAATGTACATTTTTTTGTAGTGTATAACTCTTACACCCTTTCAGAGAAGGTATGGTCTACACGAGTATGTGGTTATGCAGTTTGGTCTCATGAATGTGGCTGAATCTTTCATGTCACTGATGAACTGAGTCTTCCATCCATATTTGGATTGTTTTTTGCTAGTCTTTGTGGGCGATATCTTGGTGTACTCTCACACTCTACACGACCATGCTACCCATATTAAGAACATTTTGAGTACACTAAGAGAGCATCTGTTATATGCTAAACTCTCAAAATTCCACTTTCGGATGGACCAAATTCACTTATTGGGTCATGTTATCTAAGAGACTAGAGTATCAGTAGACCCAAAGAATGTGAGAGCAGTACTTTCCTAGGATAAAATGAAGAACTTCTTTGAGGTATGAAGTTTTCTAGGGCTGGCTGGATATTAAAGATGTTTTATACATAACTTTTCACACTTAGCAGCGCTACTGGCAGTCTTGACTAAGAAGGTTGTGAAGCACCTATGGAATGATTTTTGTGAGTCATCCTTTCAGGAGCTGAAAGGGAGATTTACATCTACACCGATACTACTATTTCTACAGTCGAGCAAGAGTTATACTATGTACTATAAAGAAAAAGGTATTGGTATGGGAGCAGTGCTTATGTAGGGAGAAGGAGTTGTTGTGTATGGGTCTCGGTATTTGAGGTCATATGAGAGGAATTACCCAATGCACGATGTTTATTTGGCTACACTACAAAAAAAACAGGCTTTATCAGCGCTCAAAATGGGCTTTAACAGCGCTAAAAAAGTGTTGTAAAGCTCAGCACTGATAAAAGGGGGGTCCTATTTATCAGCGCTAAAAAAATAACTGATAAATGTAGCCTTTATCATCACTAAAAAGTGTTGATAAAGGTATCCTTTTATCAGTGCTAAAAACACATTGATAAAGGGTTCCTTTATCAGCGCTAAAAAAGCGCTGATAAATGCCCTGCCTATTGTAACATAAAATTCTGCATCAGCACACCCAAACAAAACCTGCAAAAAATTAGCATATCAACAAGTATACCCATACAAAATTAACACATAATTCCTAAGGTAATTACAAAAAGTATACATATACAACCAATATACCCATACAACCCATACAAAAATTATACCCATACACCATTAACACATAATTCATAAGTTAATTAAATAAATAAATAATTCAATTCAGAATTTAGGGGGTCGGGGCTATTTAGGGGTTTGTGGTGGTTGTCCAAGGGGGTAGGGTGTTCAGAGGGTGGGGGTGTCCGGGGGATGGGGGTATCCAGGGGGTGGGGGCTGTCTAGGGTGTGGGGGGATATCCATGGTGGTGTCTAGGTTAGGTGAGGTGGTGTTCATGGTGTTGGGGGGGTTCCATGGGGTGGGGTGTCCAGGGGGTATCCAGGGGTGGGGTGGTGTCTAGAGGAGTGGGGCAGTCTAGGAGGTTGGGGGCTGTCAAAGGGGGGTGGGGTGGTGTTTAGGGGGTGGGGGTGGCTGTCCATGGGGGTGGGGGTGTCCAGGGGTGGGGGTGTCCAGGTGGTGGGGTGGTGTCTAGGACGGGTGGGGGTCGTCCTTGGTGTGGGGGCATCTAGGGGGTGGGGAGGAGGGTTTTCTAGGGTGGTGGGGAGGGGGGCTATCCAGGGGGTGTCCAGGGGGTGTGGTGGGTTCTAGGGAGGGTGGGGTGGTGTCCTGGGGTGGGGAGCTTTAATGGTTTTAATGGAATGAATTTCATGGATTTTAAGATCATCGGTATTTTTAAAATGGTTTTGGAATAGTGTTTATTTCAATAGTATGTATTTCTTTACGAAAAATGGATTATTTTTTGTGAATGGTAGGATGGGGATTTTCCATACGTCAGTTGTTATTTTCACTTAAAATTCTGTCCATTTTAAACAAAATAGAGACACTTTGAGTGATATCGGCCACACTGTGCCTCGGATTGAGGAGGGGTTGACTCATACATGTCACACGCGACCCATGGATCACTATCTTAAACTATCAACACAATCTGAATGCGCTTGGTTGGATTTTCAAATGTTAGTTGTTGTTTTCACATAAAATTCTGTTCATTTTAAACAAAAGAGAGACACTTTGAGTGACACTGGCCACACCGTGCCTCAGATTGAGGCAAGGTTGACTCATACATGTCACACATTGTAACATCCCAGATCTGGGTACCACTCAACGGGTTCCCTGAACCTGATTGGTCACATGACCTCAAGGGTATTTTCTCAAACTCTAGAGGCTTCAGACTAGTAGCGAGGGCCCAAGTCTGATAGTGGGGAAACTATTCCCTCATTTGTCAAAGTGTAGCGCAGCGGAAAAGATAAATAACATACAACAACAGATGTAGTAAACAATATGCAACTAAATGGACAACTGAAGTAAAAGATAACCTGTAGTCATATATATATAAAGATGCATCATGTCACTAATTCTATGAAAACAACCACAACAGGATACACTGTAATATAATACAATACAACTCAAAGTACAGGGTACAACAAACAGAACAAATAGAGTGAACAGAACATAGCAGCATCGCAAGCCTAAGATCGGTCCCATGCTCTTTTACTCCTCTACTAAAATAATGTACTTGTATAGGGGCATTTTCCCCTATCGACACCTACAGAAATATAGTCTGTTTGGGCCGAAGACATGACCCAAACAAGGTGTGAGAAATAAATCTCATTATACACCCACCAAAGGCCCGTGCCCAACTGTCAGTGAAAATATGCATCAGCAGTGTGCAATAGTAAAAAAGAAGTAAACTAATAAGTACTCAAAAGTGACTATAACTACCAGTTTCATTTCCATTTTAATTATTACTTATCATATCCAAGCTTGTGCTTCGTCTTGGAAGGTACAATAGCAAAAAATCACCACAGTGAATATACAAAATAAACAGTGTCCTCAGACATGCCAAACCTTACCCTTAGGTAATCAGAATATTTCCCTCAGGCTAACAGAACCACTCCCTCAGGCTAATCATAATCATTCCCTTACGCTAATTAGAATCACTCCCTTAGGCGATTTCCCTCATGCATAATGAATATTGCCTTCAGGCATATGAGATAATTCCCTCAGACACAGAAACAACTTCTCTCAGGCATATGAAACCTTTCCCTTAGGCTAAATGAAACACTTGCCCTCGGGCTAAACAAAATGCTTCCCTTAGGAACAAGGAACCAGGCCAAGCCCCAAGAATAAACATTCAACTTATATAAATTTTCTCTCAATAAAATGCACTACACAATATAATCATGGCATACCCTCGGGTATCCCTGCCAAATGGCTAAACAAAGGAACGCACCCCCGGGGTGGTCCTAGATCCAAGCAATAATCTCAAACAACAGTTTTAATTTATCAACAGATTATCTATGCAATTATAAATATCTTTTCAAAAAAAGCCTCAGCCATACGTCACCCCAACCATGGGAGATTAGCACAATGGTACACAATTTCAACTCAATAGTTGGAAATAAGTATCAGACCACCTACCTCAATCGCCTCTGATTGGTATATGTGAATGACGCCTTCTGAATCATCCAAGAACAATGTAGATATGGGATAATAGAATTCCAATTCAAATGTAAATAACTTCCCTTAGAGAATAATTGGTAAGAACAACACAAGGAGAGGGGAGGGCTTACTCGTAAGGTCCCAACGTGATCGATGGAAACAGAAACGTATTCCTGGTTCGCGATCGGGTGATCCTCCAAGGTTCAGTCGTCCTCCTGATCTTCAAACAGTGGTTCTGCCTCCCCTCTCTAATGAAGAGGCTTCTTCCTGTTTTAAGAGAAAAAACAAACTATACGGTGTGTACTCTCAAGTACACAGAGTGTACTTTTCATTTTTTAAACTGTTGCTATGTAGGCTACTTTCCACCGCAGCATTGTTCATCCGTCAACATGAGTACACAGCATGTATTCCTAATTACACGGTCTGTACTGTCGCTCCACTGGCGGGTTCCTTCACCACCTTACTGTTCACCTTCCGACTGGTTACACGGTGTGTAAATACAAAGTACACGATGTGTAGTTGGTTTTTACACCCTTCATCGCCAATAAGCCTATACACCCTTTGTACTCATTCCACACAACTAAAGTACATGGCATGTGGAAAAGTAAACAGCGTGTACCCATATAATTTGGGATTTTTTTTATTTTCTATATTTTCTCAAAAACACTTAAGGAAAAGGGAAAAGAAGAAACCTGTATCTCAAGAATAAGAACCAGGTTCTTACAAACTTCCCCCCTTAAAGAAATTTGTCCCCGAATTTCCCTTTCAAGGGTGGTGAAGAAAATGCTGTGAAAAACTCCGGCCACTGAGAACGTACGTCGGTATCCCGCTCCCAGATTTCGTCCTGCACTCGGCCATGCTTCCATAGCACCCATATGAGAGAAACTGATCGGCCTTGAAGAAACTTCATGCTCCTATCAAAAATACGAATCAGATGCTTCTCAAAGGATGCATCAACCTGAAACTCAACCTCCTTGGGATGAAAAACATGAGATGGGTCTGAATGATAACGGCCTAGCTGAGATACATGGTAGACATCGTGCATGGCCCGATACCTCTATGGTAACTGCAACCTATAGGCAACTGACCGAACCCTCTCCATAATCTCAAACGTCCGTACATACCTCGGTGAATTTTTACCCTGTCTCTTGATCCACCTATGTCCCAACATCGGCAAGACATGAAAAAACACTCCATCCCCAACCACGAACTCCAAGGGTCATCTACGGCGATCAGCATAAGATTTCGGATGAAACTATGTAGTACCCATCAACTTCTGAATCAAATGGACCTTCTTAGAAGTCTCTTGCATGAGACATGGTCCCAGTAAAGCTGCCTCACCTGCCTCTATATAGAACAAAGGTGATCGGCATGGCCTACCATATAAAGCCTCGTAAGGTGCCATCTCAATAGTTTCCTAAAAACTGTTATTGAAGGAAAACTAGACCAGGGGTATGTGCCTCTCCCAAGAGCCCCCTAAGTCTAGGACGCACACACGCAGCACATCCTCAAGCACCTTTATCATACGCTCTGACTGGCCATCGGTCTGAGGGTGGTAAGCCATGCTTAGAAGCACCTGTGTACCCAGTTCCCTTTGAAAACTATGCTAGAAACAAGACGAAAAGTAGGTGTCCCTATATGAAATGATAGAATGTGGGACCCCATGAAGATGAACTACCTCTCATATATATAACTTCCCGAGCTCGTCAACAATGAAGGTCTCTTTGATCAGAAAAAAGTGAGCTACCTTTGTAAGTCTATCCACAACAACCCACACGAGATCACTACCTCGAGGTGACCATGGAAATCCAGTCACGAAATCCATCGTGACATCATCCCATTTCCATTTCGAAATGGGTAACCATTGTAATAGTCTGGCTGGCATCTGATGCTCCGCCTTCACCTGCTGACAGGTGGAATATCTCGTAACAAAACCAGTTACCTCACTTTTCATACCTGGCCACCAATACTGACGTATCAAGTCACGGTGCATCTTGGTGACTCCAGGATGAACTGCCCAAGCTGAAGCATGAAAATCCTGCATCAACTCCTCGTGTATATCCCATGTAATCCACACTCATCCATGGATACACAGTACCTCATCATCACCTATCGTACATCCATGAGGAGGGTCCTCACTTTCCACTGACTCCCGTAGAACTAGGCCTTCTGAATCCGATAGTTGTCTCATCCTCACTCTATCTAGGAGGGTATAAGTCACAGATAAGAAAGAAAGATAGGTTTTTACCTTGATTATCGTGCACCTACAAATGCATCTCATAGAAAAAATCCATAAGCTTCCACTCACCATTGAACTCATAGAATGCCTTTATCTGAGTATTCCTGCTCAGTGCATCGGCAACTGTGTTACCCTTACTTGGTGTATAGGCAAGCTTGAAGTCGAAGGACTAAAGGTATTCAACCCACCTTCGCTGTCTTAGGTTCAAGTCATGCTGGGTAAAGATATACATGAGACTTTTGTGGTCCATAAACACCGCAAAATTTTCTCCCAAGAGATAATGTCTCCAACAGCGTCACGTATGAACAACTGCAACCAAATCGAGGTCATGTGTTCGTTAATTCCTCTCATGTGGCCTCAACTGCTGTGACCCGTACGCAACAACTTGATCACCCTGCATCAACACTACTCCCAGCCCAATACCTGATGCATCACAGTAAACTATATAGATCTTCTCATACTCTAAAAGTATCAGGACTGGTGCTGATGTCAACCTTTCCTTCAGCTCCTGAAAGGCTGTCTCGAAAGCTTCTGACCAAACGAACCTTGCACCCTTCTTAGTCAAACTCGTCAACGGCGCTGCTAAGTGGGAGAAGTCCTGTATAAAATGCTAGTAGTAACCAGAAAACCCCAAGAAACTCTGTATGTCAAACATGTTCTTAGGCTACTCCTAGGAAACTACTTCTCTCACCTTCTCTGGGTCCACTGCAACTCCAGCCTCTGAGATAATATGACCCAGGAAGTGAATCTGGTCCATCTAGAAGTGGCACTTTGAGAGCTTTGTATATAACTAATGCTCTCTCAGTATACCCAAAATGATCTCAAGATGGGTGGCATGGTCGTGTTGGGTGTGAGAGTACACCAAGATATCGTCAATGAAGACTACCACAAAATAATCAAGGTAAGGATGGAACACACGATTCCTCAGAGCCATGAAATTTGCTGTTGTGTTCGTGAGTCTGAACGGCATAACAATGTACTTTTATAGACCATATCTGCTCCAAAAAGCTGTAATCGGTACGTCTGATGGTCTAACGCATAACTGATGATATCCGGATCTCATGTAAATCTTCTACGACACTCGTGCTCCCTGAAGTTGATAAAAAAGATCATGAATCCTTGGTAAGGGATATCAGTTCTTCACCATCAGTTGGTTCAGCTTTCGATAATCCACACATAGTCTGAGGGTACTGTCTTCCTTCTTAGAAAACAGGATAGGTGAACCCCGAGGAGAAGTAATAGGTCGAATAAAACCCTTTTCCTGCAACTCCTCTAACAGCCTCTTGAGCTCCTAAAAATCGGGTGTGGCCATCCTATAAGAAGAAATGGACATCGGTGCCGCTCTTGGCACAATCTCAGAAGAGAAATCCCCCTATCTCTCTGGAGGAAAACCTAAAAATTCATCTGGGAAGACATCCCTAAAACGGTCAACTACTAGAGGGAAATCCTTCTGACAAGTCCCCTGATCATCCAGATATAAACTTGCAATCTGGGTTGTGACTCCACCTCACCCACGATGCTCCGGTCCAACTCAGTTCCTCTGGACATCCCACTCTCCCTTGTATAGAAACTCTCTTCCCTATGGTGATGTGAAACTCACCCAGCGGTGGTAGCAATCTACAAAGGCTCGAAAAGGTATGAACCAGTCCATCCTGAGAATGACATCATAGCTCGTCATCTCCAAGACGTAGAGGTCTCGTAGGAAGTGACACCCACCAACCTCTAGGGGCACTCTCTGCACTGACGCACACCAACCGTTCTAGTTCCCAATGGTGTGTCTAGCATCATGATATCAGAAGAATAAGAAATACAGATCCCATGTATATCCACAATGGGCAAAGAAATAAAGATATGTGTAGAATCCTTATCGAAAAGTACTGAAGATAAAATAGAAGGTACTAGAATAGTACCTCTGACAGTGGAAGTTCCATGATCTCGCTCCTGTTGGGTCTGTTGCACTACATATGCCTACCCAGTGCTGCGGCCCTTCGACACAGCCTGGCTACCCTGAGCTGACTCACCCTGCTACCTCTGAGATCTTGGTGTCTGGCTACCACGACCATGACCACCATCTTGGCCTACACGCCCTGACGTATTCCAGTTTCCCGACTGGTAAGAAGTTGTTGGTCCTACTCCCACATGCGGAGTGTGAACAGAACCCCTCTCACTAGCCACTGGTAGAAACTCCCTACAAAAATGCTACAGATGACCCATCTTGCCACAAGCTCGGCACTCCACTGGGTCTTGGGGACACTGAGGTCGCTTGTTCTACCACAATGGTAGAAAATAACCGGGCCACCAGTAGAATTCTTCTGGCTAGTACTTCCACCGTGAGAGAAATTTATCTATCTCTTCCTCTTACCAGTAGAAATAGTACTAGAAACTGGACTTGAACCACCCTGGCCCACACCACTAGATTCCACAGGTTCTTCTCTATAATCAGTGTCTGGTTCACAATAGAATGCACGGTAGTCAACCTGAAAATGTTTGCCAATACTCAAGTGTCATATCGAAGACCATCTTCAAAGCATCTATCCCTCAACGCCTCATCACCCACTAGAATGGGTGAAAAATGTTGAATCTCGGTGAAGCGAGTAGAATAATCCATCACTGACTTGGCGCCCTACTGTAGATTCATAAACTCTCGAGCTCAATCTACCCGCAGCATCTCCAGGAAGAAGAAGTCATAGAAGGATGCATAAAAATCTTCCCACGCCTTGTCTTGGTGATGCTCAGACTGAGCGGTAACATCCCACCACCTCTTGGCGAATCAGGCAGCATGTATGTAGCCATCTTGACCCTCCTCCCAGGAGGCATCTCCAGATACTCGAAAATAGTCTGCATAGAACCCAGCCAAAACTCTGTAGCTTGTGGTCCGTCATCCCCTGAAAACATCAGCAGATGCTACTGTTGGAAGATACGAGTCAGCTCTGCCATAGATGTGGAAGTATGTGGTGCTCCCTGAAAGGTCTTCATAAATTGTATAAAGCCTTCAAGAAACTGCACATCAGCACCTGTGTCTGGTATAACAGCTGGCTCCGCATCTGGACCTGTTGGAAGATCCACTAGTAGCCCATGGACTACCATCTCAGGAGTATAATTATCACCGCTCTCGTGGTGAACAACCGGTGGTTGTCTCAGTGGCATGACTCTACAAGGTTAAAGCACACCTTAGATCAAAATTTATTAAATACTGAAAACTAGGACACCAAGAAGGGAACAGGATAAGGAAAGCATTCAAGATTTACAAAACTTGACTACACGGTGTGTATAAATACTACACAGCGTGTTCTCACAAGCCATCACATGGGCGTGTACTCCATCTTAAACTGGCCATGTAACACCCCAAATACATGGTGTGTTGTCTTAACACACGACATGTACTTGAATCCATCTTCCCTACCTGAGTCCTTCTACACATCTTAATATACATGGCTCTCCTAAAACAAAACTACACAGTGTATTCAGAGGTAGACACAACGTTTACTCCACAAGGTTTCATCGGCCCGTGTTGTTCGTGACACGGCATGTATACCCAGGTCACACTACGCGGCATATTCCAAAAAGACACGGCATGTACAAAGAAAGGTAACACTGACTTGTGTTTTTCGTGACATGGCCGGGTATCTGGGTCAGACTACACGGTGTGTTCAAGGTAGACACAGTGTGTATGCCTTAAAATTTCATTCGTCTGTGTTGTTAGTTACAAGGAAGACACCGGGTCAACAATACACGGCATGTACAACCGGTACATGGCGTGTTTTCCCCAAGCCATTCCCCACCCCATGTCCCCACCCACAAGTCCTGTGACACGGGAAGAGACTACACGGCGTGTACTAAGGGTACACGGCGTGTACTTAAAAATTTCTATTTTCTTACCGAATAGAAGATTAAACGGCGTGTAATCAAAACAACACGGCGTGTAATCTATGTTTTTCCAGACAGTAAGCCTTCGAAACTACTCTTGAGCCAACAAAAACACTAAAAAAAACACCTAAGTGCCAAATTATGATCTGTGAGGGCACATACTCCCCGCGAATCAAATTTTGGAATCTTATACATGTTATAACAAGTAAGCAGTCAGTAAGCCACCAAATTCCGGTCAATGAGGGCCCATACTCCTCAGAAACCAAAGTCTGGTGTTCATTATACTATACCACACATTGACATACCTTATTAAATAGTAGGTATTTATCAAAGTAGATATCACAACAACATGTTTTTCTAGAACAAGAACTATCACAACAACATGCAATCTCTAATGCGCCTATATGGCATGGAAGGGATGCATGACATGTGATTTCTAGTATGTGATTAAATGATGCATGAGATGGCATACCCTCATCTCATCGGGTTTCAAATAAAATAGAACCCATGTATAACATATAAACAACACAATCACAAGTGCGTCACCCAATGGGGAAAATCAAGTCAACTGTCAAATTTACAAAATCAGAAATATTGTAATAAATGAGGTAGACTAGATTTTCCCTGTACACGGGTTAGATAATTCCAGGCACAACTTATTACCAACCACCCTTTCCATCCTATCCCTGACTAAGGCTCCAAATAGTAATTCAAAGAAAAGAACTCCGCTGATACCACTTTGTAACATCCCAGATCTGGGTGCCACTCAATGGGTGCCCCGAACCTGATTGGTCACATGAGCTCAAGTGCATTTCCCCAAAATCCAGAGGTTTCCAACTAGTAGTGAGGGCCCAGGTCTGATAGTGGGGAAACTATGCCCTCATTTGTCAATGTGTAGTGCAGCGGAAAAGATAAATAACATACAACAGTGGAAGTAGTAAACAATATACATCTGAATGGAAAACTAAAGTAAAAGAGAAACAGTAGTCATATATATATAAAGATGCAGCATGTCACTAATTCTATGAAAACATCCAGAACAGGATACACTACAATACAATACAATACAATACATTTCAAAGTATAGGGTACAACCAACAGAACAAATAAAGTGAACAAAACGTAGCAGCATCGCCAGCCTAAGCTCGGTCCCATGCTCTCATACTCCCCTACTACAGTCATGTACCTGTATAGGGGCCCTTTCCCTAGTCGACACCTACAGAAATATAGTCTACTTGGGCTGAAGACAATACCCAAATAGGGTGTGAGAAATAAATCCCAGTATGCACCCACCAAAGGCCTGTTCCCAACTTTCAGTGAAAATATGAAATAGCAGTGTGCAAAAGTAAAATGTAGTAAACAAGTAAGTACTCAAAAGTAACTATCACTACCAGTTTCATTTAAATTTAAATTATTACTTATCATCTCCAATATTGTGCTTCATATTGGAAGGTACACCATTGAAAAATTACCACAGTGAATATACGAAATAAACAGTTTCCTCAGACATGCCGAACCTTACCCTCAGGTAATCAGAATCTTTCCCTCAGGAAAAAGGAACCACGCCCTCAAGCTAATCATAATCACACCCTTAGGATAATCAAAATCATGACCTCAGGAAATTTCCCTCAGGCATAACAAATATTTCCCTCAGGTGTACGAGATAATTCCCTCAGGCAGGGAAACAACTGCCCTCAGGCATATTAAACTTTGCCCTCGGGCTAAATGAAACACTTTCCCTCAGGCTAAACAAAACACTTCCCTTAGGCGCAAGGAACCAGGCTGAGCCCCAAGAATAAACAATAAATTTATATAAATTTTCTCTCATGAAAATTCATTACACAATATAATAATGGCATACCCTCAGGTATCCTAGACAAACGGCTAAACCGAGGAACGCACCCCCAGGGTGGTCCTGGATCCAAACAATGATCACAAACAACAGTTTTAATTTATCAACAGATTATCTATGCAATTATAAATATATTTTTAGAAAAGGCCTCAGCCATACGTCACCCCAAACATGGTAGCGTAGCACAACGGTACACAATTTCAACTCAATAGTTGTAAATAATCATTATACCACCTACCTCGATCGTATCTGATTGGTATACGTGAACGATTCCTTCTAAATCGTCCAAGAACAACGTAGATCTGGGATAAGAGAATTACCATTCAAATGTAAATAACTTCACTTAGGGGAATAATTGGTAAGAACAGCGCAAGGATAGGGGAGGGATTACCCGTATGGTCCCAATGTGATCGACGGAAACAGAAACGGATTCTCAGTGCACGATCGGGTGATCCTCCAATGTTCGGCCGTCCTCCCGAGCTCCAGACGGCGGTTTTTCCACCTCTCTGGAATGAGCAGGTTGCTCCCTATTTTAAGTAAAAAAACAAACTACATGGAGTGTACTCTCAAGTACATTGCGTGTAATTTTAATTTTTTAAATTGTTCCCCTGGCAGATACTTTCCACCGCGGCACAGTTCATCCATCGACATTAGTACACAGCGTGTATTCCTGATTACACGGTGTGTACTGTCGCTCCACCGCCTTACTATTCACCTTCCGACTGGTTACATGGCATGTAAATACAAATTACATGGCGTTTAGTTGGTTTTTAAACCCTTCATCACCGACAAGCCTATACGCCCTGTGTACTCGTTACACACAGCCAAAGTACACGGCGTGTGGAAAAGTGAACGGCGTGTACCCAAAAAATTTGGTATTTTTTCCCATTTTCCTTATTTTCTAAAAAACTCTTAAGTAAAAGGGGAAAGAATAAACCCGTACCTCAAGAATAAGAACCGGGTTCTTACACACATGACCCATGGATCGTTCTCCTAAATTATCAACATAATCCAAATGCGTTTGGTCAAATTTTCGTACATCAGCTGTTGTTTTCAATTAAAATTATGTCCATTTTAAACAAAAGACTGACACTTTAAGTGATACTGTCCACACCGTGCCTCAGATTGAGGTGTGGTTGACTCATACACATCACACAAGACCCATGGATCTTTTTACTAAATTATCAAAAAAAATTAGAATGTGTTTGGTCGGATATGAAGGTATTTTGAAGATTTTAATGTTTTTTCTTTTCCAAAGCCCAAATAAAATTGGTTCATTATTCTTGCATGTTGTTGGTGCACTTAATATATTAAAATGGAAAAATGACTCATTGGAGAAATGATGTTTTATTTAATAACAATTACATATTTCCTACAAACATGTACATATCACAATGGTTCATCTTTTGATCTCCTTAACCCCTCTTAAAAATGGTTATCATTTGTACACATCCCTAAGTCAGATCTTCATGCTATTTGTGTACAATCATCCATCAGGTATACATCCCACTCGTTACTGAACAAATCTATATTGTCTTTTGAATAAGAGGAATGTGTTAATTGTTGTTGGACCTCAACACTAGGATAAGGAACAGGTTTATAAACTTGTTGTTTCTCAACACTGTGAGCAGGAGCAGTAGCAGCAGTAGCTTGAGAGACTTGTTTAGCCACAAGGTTAGGAGCACCATAACCTGTAGAAGACATTATCTACAAAAGTGGTTGAATAGTTAATTTAGATTACATAAATTCAGTAATGATAAGATAGTAACATGAGATAATAAGATCTATATTACAAAAAAATAACCTTTTTATTGAACTATCTTTATTTTTTTCAAAGGATTAAGGGATTTGACACCTCTATTGATTATCCAAATCCATTCATTATGGTCTCATATAACATACAAAACATCATCTACATTGGGACTGTTGTGAAATGATTGCGACATACCACAGAAAGGATCATCCTCAACTGAATTTTCATCGAACCCTTCAGTATTTTTGGATGATAACAGAACAATCAACCACTTTCGGTTTGCAGGATCTGGAACATAAAATCATTTTACCGCTTGTGATACCTTTATAAACTGTTCTTCTTTGTACCCTTCTTTACTAAAATCAACTTTCACAAATCCCAATTCAACTATTTTAACACCACTATTGTCATCAACCCATTTGCATTGAAAAATGGGAAATTGGATTGTCATATAATACAACTCCCATATTTGTTTGATAATTCCAAAGTATGACATATTCACATAAATTGTATTTATGTCCTTACTACTAGAAACATGCATCGCTTTAGACACAAGTGTAACTCCACTATATTGCATGGTATTATCTTCATCTTATTCATCTGTATAGAATGTATAACCATTAATTACATACCCATAGTAAGATAATACATACACACATGGTCTGTCGGCTAGCCATAGAAGTTGTTCTGAAATTTAATTTTCATTTTTAGATAACTACATAAAAATATGGTCCCGAAACCATTTTATAAACTAGTTATTATGTGTATTTGATATCCATTTTTCATCCCTTAATGGATTCAACTGCCTAAAAATTTCTTTGTGGGTTTCAATATATAGAGCAACCTCCCAACTGTTTTTCAAAACATAAAGGTGGGCATGCTCCCGGTCTGTAATATTGATGGTCACAACATCTTTTCCAGAAATTCTCTCTCCCTCAATGCATCTAGTGGGACGATATTTTGTGAGACCAATGCTTTCCACATCAGATAAGTATTCGGTATAGAATCCAATGTCTTCCTCAACAATATATTTCTCAACAATACAACCCTCTAGCCAACTTCAATTTTTGACATACCCTTTCAAAATATTCATATACCATTTAACGGGGTACATCCATCTATAGTGAACAGGTCCACAAAGTTGAATCATTGTCACCAATTTAACCATAAAATTAACCATCATATCAAAGAACAATGTTGGGAAGAACATTTCTAAGTTATATAATTTGATGACAATTTCTCTTTACATAGCTGGAAATTTCACCGGGTCTAAAACATTGCTGCATATAGCTTTGAAAAAGAAACAAAGTTTGGTAAATGTATGACAAACATTCTTGAAAAAAAATCTATGTGAAGATATAGGAATTAAATCGTTCATCAAAGCATGGAATTAATGTGATTTCAACCCTTTTAACTTCAAATAATTTATTGACATAATGTTTTTGATATTTGATGAATATCCCTATGGAACCTTTACATAATTGAAGAATTTGAAAAACTGATATCTCTCCTCTCTTGAAAGAGTGTAAGCAGCAAGAGGAAGAATAATTCTATTTTCACCCTTCACGGGAGCCAACTCTTCTCGTATTCCCATGTATACCATGTCCAACCTTGCCTTAATTCCATCCTTTGTTTTTTCAGGGGCATTTAGCAACGTTCTGATAACACTGCCATATACATTTTTTCCACTTGCATCACATCAAGAAAATTTCTGACCTACAGACAATTCGAGTATGGTAATTCAAAAAAACTAATCCCCTTTTCCAACCGATTTTCATAAGGTTTTTTGAAAATGGTTTACCAAAAATAGTGTTCACATCTTTTTCTTTCTCAAACAGCAGATCACTTGTTAATAGAGATGGTGTTGTTTGTTGTTCTAAACTTCCATAGAATGATGTCGTCCTAGATCAGTACTTATGTCGACAAGGTAGAAATCTATGATGTCCTAGAAAAATAGATTTTGATTAATGTGTCAACCTAATTGATTTTGTATCTTCTTCGCACATGGGAAAACCTTGAGTTCCTTTAATGCTATAGCCTAAAAAGTTTCCATAAGTAGGGAAATCATTTATCATCCCATACAACATCGCTCTCAATGTGAAGTATTCACTTTTATAAGCATCATACAAAATAACACCTGAATCCCGCAATAACTTCAAATCCTCGATCAAAGGTGCCAAATAAACATCATTATCGTTACCTGGTTGTTTTAGTCTTGATATAAGCATAGACAACATGATGAATTTCAATTTCAATCATTACTAGGGTGGAAAGCTAGAATTTACTAATATAACAGGCCATGTACTAGGAGTGTTGGTTTGAAAACCAAAAGGATTCACTCAATCTGTAGATAACGCAAGATGATGGTTTCTCGGCTCATTTCCAAATTCTGGATACTCATGATCAATACTCTTCCATTAAGAAGAGTCAGTCAGGTGATGTAATTTCCCATCTATATTTCTTTTTTATACATTCCACAAGGGTTTTATTATATTTTCTTTACTTTCATATAGATGCCTAAACCTTGGAATGATTGGAAAGTACCATACAACTTTCATCGGACTAGATTCATCTTTCTTGTATCGGGAAGCACCACACTTTGTGCATTCTGTAATTGATTTTTTCTCCTTGAGAAACAATATAAAGTCTTTCAGTCAGGTATGTATTCTTTCAGAAATCATACCCATAGAGAGTAGCATTTGTTTAGCTTCATATATCCAGCTTGGGAGCTCTTTATCTTCCAGGAGCATGTCATTCAAGAGAGCATGTAGTTCCATAAAAATGAAATCACTCCATCAATTGCCTGCTTTCAATTTATACAACTTCAGTATAGCTGAAAATTCTATATATTTAGTGAAACCAGCATAAAATAGCATCTTTTCACAACTCTTTAACTTCTCAAACAATTTTGGGAAATCACGAAGCTCTTCTTCAACTGTCCTTGTCATTTCCTCAATACGATCTTCATCATCATTGACATATGTAATCACATCCTCCATACGGCCTTCTTCATTATTCATATTTGTGATCATTGATGATCCATAAAATGCAGTTTTATCCCATCTAGTAGCTACATTCGCTTTTTCTTTGTGTTTATTACAACATTTATAACTTCGATATATTCCATGAAATATCAAATGTTCTTCCAACTCCTCTAGAGTAATTATTATAGAATAAAAACAATGTAAACATGGACAAAGGATTTGATAAGGATCCTTTGTGTGATCCTTTGCAAACTTGATTAACTCTTTCACTCCATTCTCATACTCTATTGTCAAACGATAAGCATCCATCCAATATTTATTAATCTCCATCCTATTTGAATCTGAAATATTATTATTTATTATTCAAATACACAATGAAAGACTTCCAAAAACAATAGAAGAGAACCACTTATAAAAATAGATATTAATAAAGCCTAACCATTTCTAATAAAGATTTGTAAATCAACAGAACCAGGATAGGCCCCCCATCAAAATCAACACACTTTCTAGCCCCTTACCAATAGTTCTAGCACCCACCACCCTTGCAGCAATACATTAAACATCCTTTTAACCTCCCATGCCATCCACCTCATTCATAATAAAATAATCACATTAAACATCCCAAAACTAGTGACCAAACTCAAATAAAATGAAAACAATGATACAATTTTGATGAGAAAACTAATATAGTATATACATTTCAAAACGCATGACCTTTATATTAGAAAAACATCCATCCATTTTGGTAAAATATAAATATGCTTTCTTTTTTTCTTATTAATCATTAAATTTGGACAAACACACTAACAAACTCAATAAAATTCATGTTGTCACAGGAATTTAAAGGTAAAGAGAGATAAATAATTCCATTGAAAATAATTCAAATGAATCTTTTAGTATCCATTGAAAGAGTGTATTGGTTAATAAAGGTATGAGGTCAATAACTCAAGACATAATCATGACCAGACTCTCAAACCAAACTCACCACATCCAAAATATTTATCAACTAAAACATGACCATCTGACTAAATAAAACTACACCACAATGAATATTAGCATAAGAACAAAAGGAAACAGATGAGGATGAGTGGAGGAATCACTAAAGATCAAATATGGGAAGGTGAGAATCTGACCTCATTGAAAGGAATCTTGAACAATTGAAGTAGGGTTTGTAGGGAGTAGGGTCTATCAGGGAGGAGGAGAAGTAGGGTTCTCGGGGAGGAGGATCCACAGAAGGGGTTAGAGGGGGAGGATAAAAAGTGGGGCTAGCGATGGTGGAGTAGGGTAGCGGTGGAAGAGTAGGGAAGCGGCGACAGAGTAGGGCTAGTGGTGGTAGAGTAGGGCAGCGGCGGCGGATTAGGGCTAGCAGTGGTGGAGTAGGGCAGCGGAGGAAGAGTGGCAGTAGCGGCGGAGTGGTAGCGGCGGTGGAGTGGTAGTGGCGGGAAAGAGGAGATTGGGGGGAAGGGGATTAGTTATAAGAGTATAGTCACATGAGAGATTAAGGGCGCGATAAACAGAGGGCACTATGCACCCTATTTTATAAAATGGGACTATGGTTTTATCAGCGCTATAAAATCACTGATAAAGGATCCATTTATCAGTGCTAATATTTTAGCACAGATAAAAGGTGATTTTTCAGTGCTTTTGTTGCACTGATAAAGGGTTCTCTTTATCAGTGCTATATTTTTTATGATGATAAAGCGTTACTTTATCAGTGATTTTTTATTAGTGCTGATAAAAGGTGGTGCTTCCCTTGCCCATTTTTTTAGTATTGTTATAGTTGTTCATGCTTTATGATGTTTGATTTCGTAACTTCTGGGAGATCATTTTGTTGTTTTCACTGACCACAAAACTATCAAGTACAACTTTACACAGTGTGGTCTAAATCTGTGATAGTGAAGGTGGGTTGAATACCTTCAGTCCTTTAACTTTGAGCTTTCCTACATTCTTAGGAAAGGAAACACAGTAGATGATGCATTGAGCAGAAGGACTCAGATACAATCCGTTCAAGAGGCCAAGAGTGAGTAGTAGCCTATAGCTATGTTCTCTGAGATGCATTTGGTTATGCACAACAGATAGGGGTAGACATTTCTTTCTTCTATGGTTGTTACCCCTACCCTACATGATCGAGTGAGAATGAGGCAGATATCAGATGCTGAAGTCCTAGTCCTATGGAAGCATGTGTTAGGAGAAGACCATATTCCTTAATGGACTGTAGGAGAGGATGAGATCTTGCATTTTCATGGACGTGTATTGGTGTCAGTGGACGTAATAGAGGATCCGATGTATGGATTTCATTCTTCAGTTTGGGCAGTTCATTCTGGTGTCACCAAGATGTATCGAGATCTACATCGCCAGTATTAGTGACCCGGTATAAAGAGAGATGTTTCGGTTTTTTTCATGAGGTGTTCCACCTATCAGCAGGTGAAAGCGGAGCATCAGGGACCAGCAGGGCTTAGGATAAGTTACCCATTCCCAAGTGGAAGTGTAATGATGTTGGGATGGACTTCGTGATAGGATTACCGAGGTCTCCTCGAGGGAATGATGCAGTTTGGGTTGTCATTAACAAACTCACAAAAGTTTCTCACTTCTTTACAATCAAAGAGACCTTCATTTTTTATGGGATAGTAAGGTTGTACATCTAAGAGATTATACGTTTACATGGGGTTCCACAATCCATTATTTCAGATAGGGATGCAAGTTTTACTTTCAGGTCTGGTAGGGACTACAGAGGGCTTTGGGCACATTGGTACTTTTGAGTGCAGCTTACCATCCCCAGAAAGATGCCTAGTCAGAATGTACGATTCAGGTGCTGGAGGACATGCTTCGAGCATGCATCCTAGATTTTAGAGGTTCTTGGGAGAAGCACATACCTCTTGTTGAGTTTTCCGACAATAATAGTTTTCAAGCAACTGTTTAGATGGCACCTTATGAGGCTTTGTATGGTAGGCCATGTCGATCAACCCTATGTTGGATGGAAGTAGGAGAGGCAGCTATGATGGGACCCCATCTTTTTCAGGAGACCATGGAGTAGATATATTTGATTAAGAAGAGGATGGATACTTCACAGTCACAACAGAAGTCTTATGCTGATCGACGGATATGACCCTTAGAGTTCAAGGTCAGAGATCAGGTTTTTCTATATGTCACACCGAAGTTGGGACATGGGAGGATTAAGATATAGGGGAAGCTGTCACAGAGATATGTTGGACCGTTTGAGGTTTTTTAGAGAGTCATTCTGGTTACCTATCGGTTGCAGTTGCCTCGGAGTTTCTGAGCTATGCATGACGTCTTCCATGTTTCTCAGCTATGACGTTACTTCTCAGACATGTCTCATGTTTTTAAACCTGAGGATGTTGAGTTAGAAGTGGACGCCTCGTTTGAGGAGTATCCTATTCGGATTGTTGATCATAGTTTGAAGGTTCTCTAAGTCAGGCCTGTTCCTCTGGTATGAGTCCTACGGAAGCACGGGCGAGTATAGGATGAGACTTGGGAGAGGGAGGCCGATCTATGATTGCAGTGACCAGAGATGTTCAAGGATTCTTTTATTACGCCGCCTTTCTTGGGAAATTCAAGGAAAAATTTCTTTAAGGGGGGAAGTTTGTAAGAACCCAGACCTTCTATTCAGGTATGAGTTTTTTTCTAGCTTTTGTTTTGGGAACGAGAGGAGAATATGGAAATTTAAGGAGTACACTCCATGTACTTTAGAGTACAGGTTGTGTACCCGGTTTCTATGGGTGACCGTGTACTGGCCATGTAACGGCTGAGTATAGGTCCACGTGGGGTGACCTAGAGACCACCTAAAGTAGGGGTAGATTAAGGAAAGTACATGTAATTTACATTTAAATAACACTCTGTGTACTTTTCTATTAATTAATTAAATGGATCGTGGTCATGTCTAATCGACAAAAACCTCTTCTTCTCAACCTCTCTTGTCCAGGAGAGATCTAAGATGATGAAACTTATATGAACGCCTGACCCACCACCCGTTATCCAATTTAACCATTGTTAATTGAATTAGAATCACCACAGTGAGTTCTTCCTTCTTCTAGAGCCTCTTATATTGATTTCACCTATTGTGTGATATTTTCAAGGATGAACGTTTTTCACCTTTTTGTAGATCTATATCGTTCTTGGATGATTCAAGGGCCAAATATTGATATTTTTCTACATACAACGCCCAGGCATGTGGTTTGTGCCTTTCCGTAGTTATTCTTTGAATGTTATGTGCAAAGGTTCCCAATACCCTGGAACGGGGTATTGCGTGTTTAGGGTTTTAGACCTGTTAATACCTATTATTCCATCTCTGGCTGAGTAGAGGTTGTTTGATTTTGAATAGGTTTACTTACCTTGTTATGGATTTTGTTACCCATATTTGAACTGATATTGGTCATTGGGCCTCGCTTTTCCTTTTAGGATACTTTCTTTCCATGCCTAGTGTTGTTAGGATGGAGTGATTTATCTGATGCTATTTTATGCCTGTAGCTATTAGCTAAGTAGTTCTTGAGAGCTATTAGCCAAGTAGTTTTTAAGGTTTACTTTGGTTGTTAAACATTGTTGTGCATGATTGACTTACACAAGGTTTTGGGAACCCAGTGCAGTAGACCATAGGGAGAATGGATGTTGAGGTCTTCTCCAAAGCGTGTGTTTACATTTCATGTTGCAAGACCATAGGGGGGATGGACGTGAGTGCTCCCTAAGAGTGTCTGTAATTCCAAGTTGTGATACCACAGAGGGAATTGGGCATTGAGTGCTTCCCCATATTGTCTGTATTTTATCGATAAAAGACTACAGGGGGAATTGATAGTGAGTTCTTCCTCTGAGTGTCTTTGATAAAGGTGAAATAGAGGGGTTCTACTATGAGTAATTCCTAGAGGGTTGCTTAAGTTTTATAGGTTGAAACAGAGGGGTCATGCTATGAATACTTCCTAGAGGGATTCTTGTATTTGATTAGATGTTTGATTGACATAAGAATATTAATGAAATTGAACTATAGGATTTTTTACTTTTTGATTGCTTCCATGTTTATTTCTTCATTTTTCTTATTGTCTACCATATATATTCACTGACTATTAGGCATAGATATTTGGGTGGCTTTCTACTAGGATTCATCTCACACCTTGTTTGGGTCATGATTTGGGGGCCAAAAAGATTACATTGTTGTAGGTATAGATAAGGGCAAGCTCCATTCAACTTCTGGTACTTGATTGTTGTGGGGAAGGAGAGCATGGGACCAAGATGAGGCTTGCGATGCTGCTGGAGTTTGTTGTTTTTTTTTTAATCTGGTTTAGTACTGTATTCCATCATTGTGACTTTTTTGGCTACTTTCCTAGAAATATGTATCATGCATCATTTATATATGTGTGATCCAGTTTTTTATTACTTCTGTTGTTTGATTATTGCATGTTATTGTAGCTTTCCCTATTGTTATCTATTTTTTTCTGCATTACTCTTCCAATGAGGGCATAGTTTCCTCGCTATCATACCCAAGGCCATCATAGCTATTCAGCAACCTCTGGCATTTGGGGAAATGTGCTTAAGTCCATGTGACCACCTGGGTGCGGCGCACCTCTAGGCAGCTCTCAGAACTGGGATGTTACAAAGTGGTATCCAAGGGATTATTTTCTTCTAGACTTACTATTTGGAGGCTATATTCATGGATATGATGAAATAGGTAGTATGTAATAAGTTGTGCCCAGGATTAGCTAGCTTGTTTATAGGGAAAAGCTAATTTACCTGGATTATTTCAATTTTTATGGTTTTTAAATTATTACAGTTGATTTGATTCCATTTGTGGATGATTAACATGTTTTTTGTTGTTATCATTGATAATATTAAGGTTCTATTTCTGTTGTAACCTGATGAGATGAGGGTATACCGTCTCAAGCATCATATAGTAACTTTCTAGAGATCACATTTCTTTCATTCTTTCCATGCCATTTAGGGTGGATTACTGATTGCATGTTGTTGTGATATGTGTTGTGCTAGATATGCATGTTGTTGTGATAGATTTCTTGATAAAATAACTGTTATATTATAGGGTATTGGATTATGTAAGGTTTCATTTGAATGAATGTAAAACATTGGTTCTTGAGGTGTTATGGGCCCTCATGGATCGAAATTTAGTGGATTGTTTCACTGTTATGCTTTCTTATGACATGTATAAGATTCCATACTTTGATTAGTGGGGATTATTGGCCCCCACATATCAGAATTTGGTACTTTGATGTTCTTTTTAGAGTTTTTTTGGGTTCCGGAGTAATTTCTGAGGCTTACAGTCCAGAAAAACCCATAATACACGGCGTGTAATGACTAATACATTCCATGTATATTTCTGTTCTAGAAGGAACTATTTTTCTTAAGTACACATCGTATACTATAAGAACACGCCATGTAATTTAAGTACACACCATGTAGTCTCTAACCATTTTCACTAGCTGTGTGGGTAGAGATACAGGGTTGGGAAATCATTGGTGGAACACGTTGTGTACCGGACGTACACGTCGTGTGTATTGACCATGTGTCCAACTGTGTGACCAATGACATGAGTGGATTATGGGTAGATAGTACACGCTGTGTCCAACACAAACAGTACATTTAGAGTTAGTTGTGTAACAGGTCGTGTAACTAGCAACATGGGTTGGTGAATTTATTTCTAGTATATGTCGTGTCTGGAATGAACACGTCGTGTAGTCTAGTTCTATGAGAAACGTGTGGGTTGGTCATGTAGAAGAAATTAGGCAGGGGAAAATGATTCATGTACAAGCCATGTGTTCGGACAACATGCCATGTGTATGGGCGTTACATGACCAAGGTTGGAAAAAGTACACGTCTAAATGAATGATTAAGGGAACATGTCGTGTAGTAGTTGTACACACTATGTATCCACCTTTTAGAAATATGGAATGCTTTCTTTATCCTATTCCCTTCATGAACTTATTTGTTTTATTCCTTGTTAATATTGATCTAAGGTGTGCATTTGACCTTGCAATGTCATGTCACCAAGATGTACTCTAATTTTACACCACTTATAGGGAATTGACTAGGCACCGGACATGGAAGATCAGGAACTGCCAACATATCCTCCTATCGTGCCCATCATGGAACCAGTCATCATTCCAAACATAGGTGTTGATGTACAGTTCCAAGAGGGGTTTATGAGGTTTATATAGACCTTCCGAGGGATACCACCTCATTCCCCATCTATGGCTGAGTTGATGTGGGTCTTTCAGTATTAACATCCTCCCATCATTAAAGGGGATAGAGGACCACAGGCTGCAGAATCATGGGTAGAGTCCATGAATTCGATCTTAGATCATCTGGAGACTTCTTCAGAGAGGAGTGTGAATCACTATAAATAAATTCTATGGGTTTATGCCAAGATATGTTGGGGTGTTATCTCACGGTTGGGATTCCAGTAGGTTATGGATTGGGATGAGTTCCAGCGTGCCTTCTACGATTACTTATACCCAGAGAATTTGAGGGCCGATCGTGCCTGAGAGTTCATGAGTCTAGAAAAGGGTACTCTTTCAGTAAAAGAATATTCTTCTGGCTTCACAGATCTATATCACCTCACACCCATGCTAGGAGGTGATGAGTTATTTCTGGTGAGGAAGATTGAGGATGGTCTCTGGCACGACATCCGATCTCATGTGAACATCTTTAGGTTGACTTAAATAACCTCTATAGTCACCCAAGCACTGATCATGGAGCGAAATATGAGAGAATATAGAGATGTGAGCTAGGGAGGCTTAGAATCTTGAGTTTTTACACCTCCGACTGACAGTAGGAATTACTGTAGGGAGTCTACGCATGAATATCTAAGTAGGTAGAATACTTCCTATGGTGTCCAGGAGGTGTGCTACCAGTGCAAGAAGAGTAGGCATACGAGTCCACATTGCTTGAGAGACCCATTTGAGTGCTGATCTTGTGGCAAGATATGTCATCTTCAGTATTTCTGTCATTTTTTCTCACCAACAACTGGTGATAGATGTTCTTCTATGACTCCTCGTTCAGGAGCAGGACCACCAGTTTCTCATCAGTTTGGGAATTGGAGTTCTTTAGACCGTTCAGACTGAGGTGGAGGTAATGGACAAGGTATCCAGTCACCAGGATTTTAGTGACAATAGAGTGCATTAGATCAACATGGTTAGGCTGGGTCGTAGGGCCGTTGTACAGCCCAGACTTCTACAGTGGAGCATACCCAGAAGAAGCAAGATCACGAACCCTCTACAGTTTGAGGTTTGATTCTAGTTGCCTCAGTCTTAGCTTCTTCACTTTTCAATATAGGGGCTTCCCATAGTTTTATATTTGTTGATGTTGTGGAGAGCCTTAGGCTCTATATCTTTACTTCTGTTGATGTCTTGTCACTGGACACTCCTTTGGGGACTAGAATGGCTAGGGTATGTCTGTGCAAGGAGTGACCTCTTGAAGTTGGTGGGTGCCACTTCTTAAGGGACCTCTATGTCCTAGAGATGATGGGCTATGACATCATTCTCGAGATGGACTACTTGGTTCCCTTCGAGTATGTGGTTGATTTTTATCATTGAAGGGTGAGTTTCACATCACCATAGGGTGGCTTGTTTCTACATAAGGGTGAATGGGATGTCCAGGTGAGTAGAGCAGGACGCAAGCATCAGGGGTTGGAAAGAGTTACAACCCATATTTCTAGTCTATATCTGGATGACCAGGGGACTTCATATATGGACTTTCCTCTAGTAGTGGATCATTTTGGGGATGTCTTTATAGAAGAATTTTCAGGTTTTCCTCCAGAGTGAGAGGTAAAATTTCATATTGAGCTTGTTCTAGGAGCAGCACAGGTGTCTATTACTCTTTATAGGATGGATACGCCAGAGTTGCAGGAGCACAAGAAACATTTGGAGGAGTTGCATGAAAAGGGTTTCACACGACTCATTACTTCTCCTTGGGGTTTTCTAGTCCTATTTGCGAAGAAGGTGGATGGTACCCTCAGACTTTGTGTGGATTATCGGAATTATAACTAGTTGACGGTCAATAACTGATATCCCTTTCCGAGGACTGATGGTCTCTTTGATCATCTTTGAGGATCCCGGGTGTTCTCAAAGATTGACTTGAGATCTTGTTATCATCAGTTGTGAATTATACCATCTGATATAACTCTTACATCCTTTCGGAGCAGGTATGGTCTATACGAGTATGTGGGTATGTCATTCGGTCTCGCGAACGTGCATGTAGTTTTCATGTCACTGATGAACCAAATGTTCCATCCATACTTGGATTCTTTTTTGGTAGTCTTTGTGGATGATATCTTGGTGTACTCTCACACTAGACACGACCATGCTACCCATCTTGAGATCATTTTGTGTATACTGAGAGAGCATCAGTTATATGTTAAGCTCTCAAAATACAACTTTTGGATGGACAAAATTCACTTCATGGGTCATGTTATCTCAGAGATAGGAGTATTAGTAGACCTAGATAAAGTGAGAGCAGTATTTTCCTAGGAACGTCCAAAGAATTTCTTTGAGGTAAGATGTTTTCTAGGGCTATCTGGACACTACAGAGGTTTTTTACAGAAATTTCCATGCTTAGAAGCACCACTGACAGGGCTGACTAAGAAGGGTGTGAAGTACCCGTGGATTAATTCTTATGATTCAACCTTTCAGGAGCTGAAAGGGATACTGACATCAGCACTGATACAAGTATTTCTAGAGCTTGGAAAGAGTTATATTGTGTACTATGATGCATCAGGTATTGCGATAGGAGTAGTGCTTATGGAGGGAGAAGGATTCATTGCGTACGGGTCTCTTCAGTTGAGGCCACATGCGAGGAATTACCCAACGCACAATCTTGAGTTGGCTATAGTTGTTCGTGCTTTACGTTGTTGGAGACATTACCTGTTGGGAGATAATTTTTTGGTTTTCACTTACCACTAAAGTCTCAATTACACCTTTACTCGGTGTGATCTGAATCTGAGACCGTGAAGGTAAGGTGAATACCTTCAGTCCATTGACTTTGAGATTACCTACATGCCTAGGAAAGGAAACATAGTAGCTGATGCATTGGGCTGGAAGACTTAGATAAACGCAGTTCAGGAGGCCATCAGTGAGTGGAAGCTTATGGATCTATTCTCTAAGATGCATTTGGAGGTGAACGACAGACAGGGGAATACGTTTCTTTCTTCTATGGTTGTTACCTCTAGTCTACTTGACTGAGTGAGAATGAAGCAGCTATCAGACGATGAAGGCCTAGTCCTATAAGATCATGTGTCAGGAGAGGAACCTATTCCTAGATATACCATAGGCAAGAATGAGATCTTGTGTTTTCATGGATGCGTATGAGTGTCAACAGACGTATACGCAGAGTTAATGTGGGACTTTCATTCTTTAGTTTAGACAGTTCATTCTGGTGTCACCAAGATGTATCGAGACCTACACCATCATTATTACTGGCATGGTATAAAGAGATATGTTGTTTTTTTCATGAGGTGTTCCACCTATCAGTAAGTGAAGGCAGAGCATCATCAACCAATAGAGATTTTGCAGTCGTTACCCATTCTTGAGTGGAAGTGGAATGATGTTGTGATGGACTTCGTGATAGGATTACCGAGGTCGCCTCTAGGGAACGATGTAGTTTGGGTTTTCATAGATAGACTCACGAAATTTGCTCACTTCTTTACAATCAAAGAGACCATCAGTGTTCATGAGATGGGAAGGTTGTACATTTGAGATATTGTATGTCTACATGGGGTTACACACTCAATTGTTTTAGACAGGGACACATGTTTTACTTCTCAGGTCTGGAAGGGACTACAGAGGGATTTGGGTACATAGGTACTACTGAGTATAGCTTACCATACCTAGAAAGATGTCCAGTCTGAGCATTCGATTCATGTGATAGATGAGATTCTTCGAGAAAGCATCCAATATTTTGGAGGTTCTTCGAAGAAGAACATACCTCTTGTGGAGTTTTCCTACAATAATATTTTTCAAGAAACTATTCACATGACAAATTATGAGGTTTTGTATGGTAGGCCATTCCGATCACCCCTATGTTTACTGGAAGCAGGAGAGGAAGCTATGCTAGGACCTTTTCTTGTTCAGGAGACCACAGAGTATATACCGCTGATTCAGAAGAGGATGGCTACTACACAGTCATGAAAGAAATCTTAGGATGATCAATGGAGATGACCTCTAGAGTTCAAGGTCAGAGATCAGGTTTTTCTACGTGTCACACTGAGGTTGGGACACATAAGTATTAGGAGTCAAGGAAAGATTTCACCGAGATATGTTAGGCCATTTTATATTTTTAAGAGAGTTGGTCTGGTTTCCTATCGGTTGCAGTTACCTCAAAGGTATCAGGCTATGCATGATGTCTTCCACGGTTCTCATCTACAGTGTTACTTTTGAGACCTGTCTCATGTTTTTCAACTTGAGGAGGTTGAGTTAGAAGTGGATACCTAATTCTAGGATCATCCTATCTGGATTGTTGATCATGGTACGAAGGTTCTTTGAGGTCAGTATGTTCATTTGGTATGAGTTCTATAGAAGCACGGGCGAGTACAAGATGAGACATGGGAGAGGGAGGCCGACATATGATCACAGTGCCCAAAGCAGTTCAAGGATTATTATTATACGCTGCCTTGCAAGAAAATTTTGGGGACGAATTTCTTTAATAGGGGATTTTTTTAAGAACCCATACCTTATTCTTAGGTATGGGTTTTCTTTTCTAGTTTTTTTGATAAAAATAGGAGAATCTGGAAATTTTAGGAGTATATGCCATGTACTTTGGAGTAGAAGACATGTACCCGGTTGTCATGGGTGACCGTGTACTGGTCATGTAACGAACAAGTTCATGGCCGTGTGGGGTGACCTGGAGACCTCCTAAAGTGGGGGCCGGTTAAGGTAACTACACGTTGTGTACTTTTAAATAACACACTATATACTTTTCTTTTAACTGATTAAAGGGACTTCGGTCATGTCTAATCGAAATAAACCTCTTCTTCTCGACATGTCTCATTCAAGAGTGACCAAAGATGAAAAATATTCTTCGACCCCCCGACCCACCATATGTTCTCTGATTCAACCATAGTCGATTGCATTGGAATCACCACGGTGAGTTCTCCCTTCTTCTAAAGACTCTTCTCATGATTTCTCCTCTTGTGTGAGATATTCATGAATGAACATTTTTGACCTTTTGTAGGTCTATATCATTCTAGGCCGATTCAAGGGCTGACATTTGAGAGTGTTCTTCATACAATGTCGAGGTCGGTTGTTTGTGCCTTTCCGTAGTTATTCTTTGAATGTTTTGTGCAAAGGTGCCCAATACCCTAGAATGGGGTATTGCATGTTTAGGGATTTTAGCCTTGTTAATTCCTGCAATGCCTTGTGTGCCTGAGTAGAGGTTCTGTGATTTTTAATAGGTTTATTTACCTTTCTATGGAAGTCTTTTCCCATTTTTGAACTGATATTGGTTGGCAGGCCTAGATTTTCAAGTTAGGCTTCTTCCTTTCCATGCCTACTGTTGTTAGGATGAACTGATTTATCTTATGTTGTTTTATGCTTGTAGTTTTTATACAAGTAGTTCTTGATAGATATCATCCAAGTACTTATTAAGGTTTACTTTGGCTATTAAAATTCGTTGTGCATGATTGACTTACACAGGGCTGTGGGAACCTGGTGTAGTAGACCATAGGGAGAATGGATGTTGAGGGCTTCTCTAGAGTGTCTGTTTACATTTCATGTTGTGTGACCACAGGGGGGGATGGATGTAAGTTCTCCCTCAGAGTGTTTTTAGTTCCACATTGTGATACCATAGAGGGAATTGGACATTGAGTGCTTCTATAGAGTGTCTGTAGTTTACCGACAAAAGACCACAGAAGGAATTGAGGGTGAGTGCTTCCTCAGAGTTTCTTTGCTAAATCTGAACCATAGGGGTTAAACTATGAGTACTTCTCAGAGTATTGCTTGTGTTTGATAGGTTAAACCGGAGGGGTTAGGTTGTGTGTACTTCCCATAGGGTTTCTTTTATTTTATTAGATGATTTCTTGATATGTGAACATTAATGAAATTGAACTGTAGGATTGTTTACTTTTGAGTACTTCCTTGTTTACTGCTTCATTTTGCTTATTTTCTGCCATATATATTCACTGACTATTAGGCATAGATATTTGGGCGGTTTCCTACTGGGATTTTTCCCACACCATGTTTAGGTCATGATTTTGGGCCCAAACTGATTATATTGCTGCATGTATAGATAAGGGCAAGTGCACTTCCAATTTAGGTACTTGATTGTTGTGGATCTAGAGAGCATGGAACCAAGCTGAGGCATGTGATGATGCTGGAGTTTATTTTTTTTCTTTGTAATTTGGTTTAGTACTATATTTCTAAATTGTGACTTGTTTGGATGCTTTCCCAGACATATGTATGATGAATCATTTATATATGTGTGCTCTAGTTTTTTATTACTTCTGATGTTTTCTTATTGCATGTTATTACTACATCCGCTATTGTTATCTTTTTTTTATTTCCTTACTCTTCCAATGAGGGAATGGTTTCCCCACTATCATACCCAATGTCCTTACTGATAGTTAGTAGCCTCTAGCATTTGGGGAAATTCTCTTGAGGCCATGTGACCAACCGGGTATGGGGTACCTCTGGGTGGCTCCCGGAATCGGGACATTACTATAACAAAGAAAATATAGTGTATAATAAGACATATGTATCATGTAGTTAAAATTGGGATAAGAAACCCTTAATAATTGGATAAATAATGAATTAAAGCCCAGTGAGAGATTAAACATGATGTGAAACATTTAATATCATTATAATAAAAATAATTATGAAATAATGCATCAAATCGGTAGTCATTACTCCATTAAATGACATATTTTCCACATAATGAAACATGTCTCAAGGAAATTGAAAGTTGATACAAAGAACCCTTTATAGTGTCGCAATATTTTGAATTAAAAATTTATTAAAGGTATAAACTATAATATATTTGTAAATAAATTTGATTTCATGAAATTTTTTATAAAATTAATTCCATAATCAATATAAAAACAATTAAAAATGAACATGGTAAACATGAATCGTTTCTTATTGAAACAAATATAAGATCCAAAAACCCATTCTTTTGGTCTGGATTCATTCAGTGCATGATCTTAATTTTTTTCATAATTAAATTAAGTATACAAAAGTATTAATAAATTTTTCATATATATTTCATTTTGTAAGTTCTATTTATTATAATTTTTTACTTATTTATTAAATTTTTTAGCTCATGTCGGTTACGTGAGGTGGTAGTATGCATGTATATGTATGATGATATCATTTCTCAAAAAACTAGAGAGTGTATAAAAATAATAATAACCATTTCAGAATCTTAGTAATTTAATAATTATTATATTTTTTCTATAAATAAATTTTCTTGACCATCCATATAAAGAGTTTATTAAAAATCGAACAAGTCGTTCATTGAGTCAGCAGTCAGCACAAAAACATGACGCCATCTTCATTTTATGATTGGATTTGGAGGAAGGCAAAAAGGTTATATTACATTAGTATAACAACATTTTATAATATTAATATTATTAATTTTATCATAAATTTATTAATATACTTAATTTTGAATAGGAATATTGCGAAGAAAATTTTGAATAGGTATTACTCATGTAGGGAGCTTGATCCTTCTATTGAAGCTATTTTCTAAAATTAAGTGCACAGGATAATTTATAGACATAAAGGGATTATAGAAATATAATTTATTTCTAGTATATGTAAATTGGGCATAGTTTCAAGAAAAGTTTAAATAGTTAGTGTTTATTGAAAGGGTGGAAGTGATCTCTTTTTATAAGTGGGGGAAAATGACATTTTTGTAAATACCCATTACATATCAAGGATCCCATAACACTATTCAAGGGTAAATGGATCCAAAAATGGTCCATGATTGGGTTTAGATGGGTTTGGTTTTATAAATAATGAACCATTATTTTATCACATGTTTTAATCATGTTTAGAGACTTTTACCATTAGATTGTTAGACTTTACCAATTTTTTTACATTTGTAACTATTTTTTACCAATTAACTTATGTTTTACTAAAAATATAAGATAAAAATTATTAAAAAAATTAGGTATTCTGAAGAAAAATTTAGTCTTTATTTTTTCCAATTCAATTTTGGAAAATTGGACATTTAATTTTTAAATGAAAATATATAATATATAAAAAACTATTTATGTATAAAATAATTACTTTTAGCACTATTCTTCTTAATCTTATTTAGTATTTATTAATAATTAAATGATTCTTACTATATTTACATATAGGATTAAAATTTATTTTTTTTCATTTTCTAGAAGAGAATTATCTATTTTTTTAGATACAAATTACACAATGTTAATAATATAATTGTTTGAAAAAAAAAGTTTTACCATTATTGCATTAATTATCTTAAATACTAGTAATCTTACATTTATTCCTAAAAATAAAATGTAAATTTTTATTTAAAAAAATGAACTGATTTATTCAAAATTTTAAATCCATTTATTAAGTAAAATTTCTATGTGTAATAAAATTTAATTTTAACATTAACGCATTTCACCCATAAAATCCTGTTTTTAGAGAAAGTATATTTTTAATAAAAAATTTAAGAAAAGGATAAAATTATCAATGTTATAAATTATTTTATTATAAAAATATTTTTGGCTTTATTATAAATCCAAAACTAAATTTTACAATGATAATATTTAATTAAAATAGAATACCAAAACAATTTATTTTATTGGGAAAAATTATGTAGGTTTATAAAATAGTAGACATTAAGTTTCTAAATTAATAATATAATATTTAATTATATAGTTTTACTCCTTAAATTTGTTTTTGATCATGTAAAATATTTAATAAGTATTTATGTTGTACTTCTTGATATATCCATAAATGATATAGTTTTAGTAAAAACGGTAATTTTTATTATTCACCTAAAAATCAATTTTTTCAGAAAAAAACCAAAAAAATAATATTAAGATATTATTTTTATTATAAATCTAAAAATTAATTCTATTTAACAAAATTATAATTCTAAAATTTGAAAATTTAACTTTTTAATGAAAACAAAATATATGAAAACTATTTTTATAGGAAAATAATTTATTAAAATATTGAATTTTCTTATTATTATTTCATAAAAATTACTAATAAAATTTCATGTTCACATATTATTTATATCAATAATTTCTTTTCCATAATTTATTTAGTATCTTCAACTAAAATTCATAAAATCCAATTTTAGAATAGTTTCATTTTAAATCATAAATCGGTCTTATTAGTTACTTAGCTACAATAATTTAATTGTATCAATTCCTTAGTATTAATAATGAAATTTATTTTAATTTCAATATATATTTCATAATTAGGTTACCTCTATTTTTACCCTCCTTTTATAATGATACATTTTAACAGTTATATATTGTTTTTTGGTTCGTTGTTATGTGTGAAGTATGATATTGAAAAGATTAGGTTTCAAAGGAAATTATAATTCCAAATCTTGGGATGATACATTCTCCCACCCTTAAATATATTTATTCCACACTATTTTATTTATCACTTAATGATAATATTTTTGAAGGTTATCTCATAGATATACACAACTCATGATGTAATTTCAAATGAAGTGTGAACCTTAATATCTTAATAATGACTACGAAGTATATCATTTCCCATCATCATTGAACTTATTACTTCTTATTTCATTTGAAACTTATTACTCTACTCCACTTTTTTCAACACATAAATAATCATCCAATTCCTTTGATACATTACCCTTGGTGATTATTACCACATTTTTACATGAAGGAAGTTGAATCTTCTTTCAATTATCATGTTCATCACCTGAACTTGAAAAAAACATCATTATTTTAAATGGTGGTTATGTAGACATAAATAATTTCATATTTTCATTCATAATTATTTATAGATGATTAGAAATAACCCTAATATTTCTCACTCTTAGTATTATCTCGTTAGGTTACTCATTGGAACAATCTCTGTATTGTCTATGGAATAAATTGTTAAAATGGTTCCCTTGGGATTTAGCTATAACTAAATCCAAAAAAAATTAATCGGTAGTGAAATAAAATTAAAAAAATAAGAGAATTGTTGTATAAAAAAATCAAACCCATATTGTCTTAATCTTTGAAATTATAACATTAGATTCTGGTTAGACATAAATCACTCTTGTTTTAGTCAAGGTTTCATTAGATCAATTTCTCTCATATTCCCTGACCTAATTTGATAACATAATAAATAATTTTTAATGGATTTTAAAGATAATTTTATTAACTGAATAATATCCCTTAGGGGTGTCTCTATGGGTTTTCATCCATAGGTCCACTCATTATACACCGAGTAAATTTTGATCCAATGCTCAACCGGCCTTTTCATGGTGAATGTCTTAAGGTGAATTTATGCAATATGTGACAACCCAAAATGATAATGGGTTAAATGAATAAATTATATGACTCATACCAACAAAGATGAACCATATTTTTTGGGAGCCTACCTGATTAGAACTCCATAGTAAAGCGTGATTGGCCTGGAGTACTGATCAGGATGGGTGACCTTCTGGGAAGTTTCCCAAGATGTGAGTGAGTGAGGAAAATGCACACTAAAAAGATAATGCTTTGGCCTATGGAGACATTCATTAGTCAGATGGACCATTCAGGCATATGGGTGGGTCCCAGGGAGGGGACCACATGTCTACGGGGAAAATGGTGGTACCTGGAAGGCTAGGACCTAATGACCATATTAAGCTGGGGTGTTTGTGCTACCAGTAAGACCTAGTTGTGACATTTGGTATCAAAAAGGAATCTGACCTTAAGTGTGGTGGGACTACCTAGGTTTAGATATAGGGTTCAAAATGAGTATGTTGTTCTCTAAAGGGGTGAATGTGACAGCCCAAAATGATATAGGGTTAAATGACTAAATGATATGAATCGTGCCAACAAGGTGCATCTATCTTTTGGGGGCCTACCTGATTAGAACTCCATAGAAAAATGTGCTTGGATAGGAGTAGTGATCAGGATGGGTGGACTTCGGAGAAATTTTTTAGGATATTTTTGATTGAGGAAAAACCATAATTGAAAGAACAAGTGTTTTTCTATGAGGAAAATCATTATCCAGATAGCTATTTTGGACACATGGTTGTGCCCCAGGGAATGGACCACATGTCAGAAGGGAAATTGGTGGTACCAGGTGGGACGGGTTTTCCTCAGGGAAGGGACTACATGTCTGTAGGGAAATTGGTGGTACCTGGTGGGCTAGGACCTGACCACCATGTTATGGTTGGGTGTTTGTGTTGTCAGTGGGGTCTAGTTGTTACACTATAGCTACATCAAATTTATAATATCAAGATAGTGATGTAGTTATTAAAAAAACACACAATATATACTTTACCAAAATGTTGATATGTTCTCATATACATTGAATTATCTTTTTCACTTATCCCTAGGGTTTTTACTAAATGTCTCTTATCCTAATCACTAAATAGCATAAAATATTCTGTATTACCTTGACAAATCTAAAGGGTTATCTATACCTTTGAAATTATTATGAACCTCAATTTATCAACCCTTTAAGACATGTATAAATCATAATTTATCTAGAAATAATCAAATAAAAATATATAATGTTATATAAACCCTTGTTTGATACTAACATTGACACCTTAGGCCTACACTACTAGGATTTGATGCCCATAAACATGTTATTTTACATATAGGATTTGAAATCAACAAGATACAATTTCCTAGATGTACATCCTCCCAAGATCATGAACACAAAATGTTTCCTTGATTTTTAGGAAGTGTGAAACCTTCATGAGCCTATCAATAACAACCCATATGGTATCATTACCTCGACTCAACCTTGGTAAACTTTTCATGAAATCCATTACGACATAATTCTATTTCCACTCAAGTATGGGTAGCTACTGTAAAATCCCAGCTATTCACTGGTGTTCTACCTTCACCTACTTACTAGGGGAGCACCTCATGAAAAAAACATCAACATCCCATTTCATACCAGATTGCCAAAAATAACGATCTAAATCCCATTACATCTTGGTGAGACCAAGATGAACTTCCCATACAGATGCATGAAAATCTCTCATCATCTCCTCCCGTATGTCTATAGAAACCCATATGTGACAATGTAAACACATGATCTCATACTCACCTATGGTCCAACCAAGAGAAGGGTCCTCACCTGCCACACTCTCCAGTAGAACTAGGACTTCGTAATCCAATAGTTGCCTCATCCTCACCCTATCCATTAGGGTGGAGGTAATATCTAATTATGAATGAAACATCTATCTCTCACTATCATGCACCTCTAAATGCCTCTCATATAACATATCCATAAGATACCACATTCTACTGGCCTACTACAATGCTTATATCAAATTGCACCTGCTCGGTCCATCATCGACTGCATTACCTTTACCGGACATGTAGGTAATCTCAAAGTAAAAATACTGAAGATATTTCACCCACCTTCACTACTTGAGATTTAGATCACATTGTGTAAATATGAACTTGAATATTTTTTGGTTCGTGTACACCATAAAATTCCCTCCCAGTAAAAAAATGTATCAAAAAATGTAAGATATGAAAAACTACCACTAACTCAAGATCATGTGTCTGGTAATTCCACTCATGCAGCCTCAAATGCTGAGACCTGTATGCAATAACTCAATCCCCTTACATAAGAACTACTCCCGGTCCAATACCTGATGTGTTGCATTACACAGTGTAACTCTTTCTTTGCTCTAGAAAAATCAGTATCGGTGCTGAATTCAATCTCCCTTTCAGTTTCTAAATGTCCTCCTCCTAGGAATCTATCCTTACATACTTCTCACCATTTTTAGTCTGGCCCATAAATGGAACTTCTAAATGAGATAAGTACCATCTGAAGCACTTGTAGTAACCATCCATCCCTAGAAAACTCTTCACCTTAAAGATGTTCTTGGGATGCTCCTAGGAAATTATTTCTCTCACCTTCTCTAGGTCCACTGATACGCCATCCCTAAGAGGATGTGACCTAGGACGTTAATCTCATACATTCATAAGTAAAACTTTGTGAGATTAGCATATAACTAATGTTATATCAGTGTATTCAAAATCATATCAAGATGTATGGAATGGTCATGTAGATTATGAGAGTACACAAAGAGATTATCCACAAAAATACAAAAAACAAATCAAGGTAGAGATAGAACACTAAGTTCATTAGTGCCATAAAGACTGCCAGTGCATTTTTGAGACCTATTGGAATTACCAAATTCTCATATAGACCATACCTACTTTGAAAGGTTGTGTGAGGTATGTTTGATGATCTAACATGCACCTGATGATAACTGAATCTCAAATAAATCTTTGAGAAAATGTGAGCTCCTCGAAGCTGGTAGAAGAGATCATCTATCCTCTGCAGAGGATACCGATTCCTAACCATCAACTGATTCAGTTTCTGATAATCCATGAATAGACATAGGGTATCATCCACATTTTTCTCAAAAAGGATCGGTGAAACCCAAGGATAAGTATTGGGTCGGATGAAACCCTTTTCCTCTTATTCCCATATCTTCCTATTGAGATCTTCAAACTCCATAGTATCTATTTTATAAGGAGGAATGGATACTGGTGTAGCTCCTGAAACTAACTCGATAGAGAAATCTAAATCTCTCACCAGAGGTAAACCTAAAAAGTAGTTTGGGAAGAAATCCCTAAAATGATCAACCACTGGAGGGAAATATATATGACATGTTACTTAGTCATCTAGATACAAACACATAATATGGTCTGTCATCCTACCCAACCCATGATGCTCGGGTACAGCTCGGCTCATCTGGAAATCCCATTCACCCTTGCGTAAATACTCTTCACCCTCTAGTGACATGAAACTCACCCTGAGGAGATAGAAATCAAAAAAGGCCTAAAAGGAAACCAACCAGTCCATCTTGAGAATGACGTCAAACCCTTTCATCTCAAGGATGTAGAGGTCCTATATGAAGTGGCACCCGCCAACCATAAGGGGAAATCTCTTCAATAATTCACACCTTTCTTTATAATCCCTAATAGAGTGTATATTTTCATGACATCGTCATAAGTAAAAAACACAAAGCTCAAGGCTCTCTACAATTAGAACAAATATGAAACTATGTGAATCCCCTGTATCAAAAAGTGCAGAAGGTAAATCATAGGTGACTTGAATAGTACCTCTGGAAGTAGAAGGTATTGAATATTACTCTTTATCAGTCTATTTCACTGCATAAGTCTTACATATATCGTGGCCCTATGGCACAAGCTGTCCACCCTAAGATTATCCACCCAGTTGTTACAGATAACATGGGTTCTGGATACCAAGACCATGACCACCACCTTGTCCTGAGCAGCCTGACGTACCTCGGCTCATTGTTTGATGAGAAGTTGTTAACCATACTCATGACCATGGAGTCGGTGTAGACCCTCTCTCTCTCTAGCTGTAGGTTGAAACGGCCTGAATAAGCATTGTATGTGGGCCTTCTTACCGCAAGAATGACACTTTACTAGGTCCATTTGACATTGTGGTCATGTATTTCTAATCCTACCACACTGGTAGCATCTCATTTGGCTACCTAAAGAAACATTCTTACTAGTAGCATCACTATGAGAAATATCCAGAAGACGCTTCCTACTATCAGTTGAGATAGTACTAGATCTTGTTGATGAACTACCTTGGCTCGCACCTATAGATTCCCTTAGGATACACTTATTAATTACTGCCTAATTCACTCTAGCAGAAACAATAGTCAACAGGAATACATTTACATGCGATCAATCTTCATACATGAGACCACCCTAAAATATACTAGCCTTGGATATATCGTCCCCCATCATAATAGGTGTGAAAATATGAATAATATTACATAAATGATAGCTTTACCTTCTCCAGATTCATAAACACTCAAGCTCTATCAGCACTCAGCGTCTTGGGAAAATAATAATCATTGAATAATATCTAAAAATATCCATTTGAGATATCCCAATGATACTCTAACTGAATAGTAATATCCCATTATCTCTTGGAGGAATCATGTAGCATATAATTCATGATCTTTACCCTACTCTCAAGAGTAATCTCTAAATGATTGAAGATCCAAATCATGAACTCCATCAATGGCTTCATATCTTGTGGTCCACTATCCATAGAAACATGGGCAGATGGGAACACTTGCATCAACTCTGTCATAAACATGGTAGGATGTGGTGATCCCTGAAAGGTTTTCATGAACCTCATAAATCCTTCACGGAACTATGTGCCAACACCTATGTCCCGTATTACAACTGGTGTTGTAAATGGAACGACCAGAGGATCCATCGATAGCCCATGACCTACCACCTCCATGGTATGACTATCACTACCCTCCTAGGATAAAACTGGAGGTCATCATGGTGAAGTTACTCTTCAATATCCATAATACACATCAGTTCAATTTCATTGTCAAGGTTTTAAATTCAAGAGTGCAAAATCAAAATTGAAAAGGGCCCTTAAAGGGAACCTGAAGAGGACTACATGGTCTGCAGACACCATAAACGGTGTGTATGCACAAGATCCTATATGGGTGTGTGCTTCGGTTGGAGTGGATGTGTAAACACCCCATGTACATGGCATGTAAGACTAGTACACTGTGTGTACCTAACATAAGGTACATCCATGTATCCCTCAATTGGCTGGTCCATTTACCTAGTCGAGTCGTGTACTTATACACGGTTTTCTGCTTACACAGGGTCTGGTTTTGTACACTACACATCCATATACCCCTACATAGGAATACATACCTGATTACTTGGTTACATGTCCAAGTACCGATATATAGCGTGTACACCCAATAGATGGTGTGTACCCCCTTAAACTTCATCTTCCTCAAATGGGAAGAACACAGAGCATGTTCCCCAAAACCACAATCTTTGTAATCTGTATTTCCAAAAGGGAAACCCATAGAATTCTTGAAACCCCCATGAATCAAACTAAGTTCACATTCCTATCCTGAATGGTATTCCAAATTCTGATTCATGGGGGACCATACTCCTACCAAATCAAAGCTTGGAATCGACCTACAGCACATCATAACACGATTCAATACAAGGATGAAACCTGATCAACAAAATTTTGATCCAAGAGGGCCCATACACCTCAGGGGTCAAAGATTGGCATCCATCCAATTAGAACCATATCATGTAAAAATACACTTATCACAATAGCAGGAATATCTATCATGGTACCTATCACAACTGCAAGAAATCATTAATGCTTCTAAATGGCATGGAAAAAATGAAAGGTATGTGATTTCCAGCAAGTTGATATATGATGCATGAGATATAATACCATCATATCATTGAGTTTCAAAAAAACGAAACCACAATAATATCAATACTAGTAGCACAATACAAGTGCATCACCCAATGGTGAAATCAATAAATTATAATAGTTAAAATCTAAAGATAATAATTCATTGAAGGAAGTTTGGGTTTTCCTTATATGGGGGGTAGCTATTCCCAGGAATAGTTTATTACTAAACTCCATTTCCTTCCTATCTTTATCTAATGTCGCCAAACAGTAGGAAAACCAAAAAAATACCACCTCTAATACCACTTTATAATGTCCCAAATTCAGATTCCACTCAAAGGTTCCCCATTCCCCTTTGGTCACATGGCCTCAAGCACATATCCCCAAATTCCATAGGCTTCCGATTAGCAGTTAGAGCCTAGGAGGGATAGTGGGGAGACTATTCCCTCATTAGGAGAGTGTAACACAATAGAATACAATAGAAAATCAATAGTGGAATTAGTAGTACCATGCAATATAAGTAAACAAAAGAAGATTGATAATATAAATAAACATATGTCGTATCATACAAAATATGATGTCCCATGTTACATGTTCTATTAAAATAGCCAAAATAGGTTACATTATAGTAATACATGATAAAAGTACTAAAATTACGAAAATGATAAAACAAACTCAGAAGCATCACAAGCCTTATCTTGGTCCCATTCCCTCCTTCGCCTAAATAGAATATCAAGTACCTATAGAATGGCGTTTTCCCTTATCGACACCTGCAATTATATAATCTATTTGGGCCCAAAAACATGACCCAAACTGGGTGTGAGACTAAATCCCAATAGGCAAACACCCAAGGTCTGTGCCAATTTTTCAGTGAATATATATAAAAGGGGGTGTAAAATAATGAAAGAAGTAATCTAAGAGGTACTCAAAAGGAAACATCCCTACAAGAACTAGTTTTCATTTACATTCATTTCATGTTCATTACAATGAAATTCCTTTGAATTATACAAGTCTCTAGATCTGATATAATCCCGACATCCCCCATATAAAAGTAAGCACAACAAATGTCTCAGAATACCCTCTAAACAAACAAAAGTGAAGAATGAATCTAAGCTTGTGCTTTGTCTTGGAAAACACATCATAAGACATTACCTTTCAATGTTCAATTTATAACCTGAGCCTATCCTTTACATTCCTAAGTTGGAATTAAAGTATCACTCTAGGTGAAATTCCACCAACATCCAACGACACCATTCCGGCATACCTATTATTAACCTAACGACACTCTAGATGTGTTATAAGTAAAAGTGAACTCATGGAATATAAAAATTTCCAATAAATCACTTCCATGGAATCCGTCATCAGATTCATATTTTCCTCATCATTTAGATAAAACCTCCATGAGCTCGACCACTACATTTGTAGATCACTCACAACATAACATAATAATACCCTCTTTGGTTCCGTCCATGGAATTCTAATCCGAATCCATGGTTCACCCAAGGTATAAGGTTACATATTAATATGAGACCTTCCATGGCCTTTTAACCTAATACCATGGTTCGCCCATCGCTATTTACCCCTTTAATTTTTAATATTGAATTAAACATTTAATATAAGAATAAACACATGTAAATTATACTATTACATGGATTTAACATTAAACAACTCACATGGGAATATTTTGTATAAGAATATACACGTATAAAGTAAACTATTACATGGATATAATATTAAAAAACTCTCATTGTTAGGTTTATAGTTGGAGAAAAACATTCCCAAGTTGGTTAAATAAGAAAAGTAAAACAAAGTTCAAGGAGAAAGCCAATCATCCCATACCCTAAAAAATTCAATTACAATTTAACAACCTTTTAATTTATTAACCAAATCAAATCATTTTTAACAACCTATAAAAGACAAAAAAAGGAATTCCTCATAGGAAACCTAGGCCAAATGGCCATAAAATTTCATTCAAGGAAACTCATTTAAAGACCCGGAAATTTCAAGGAAAATTTTTTCTTAATTTTCTTTGGAATTTTACAAGAATGCAGTATCTGACGGCGCCTGATTTCAAGGCCCGGAGTGCCCAGAATCAATTTCTGAAGTTTGGCTTGGGTACATTCAGTGAACGAACGATCGGGAATTCCTATCTTTTGAACCAATGCTCGGAATTGGAATCAGATGGCACCGATGAACTCGCAACGCCGGTAAACGCTTAAGAGAACCTTTACTGTAGTTGCGTTTGTGCGGGAGAAGAAGTTAATTAATGGGGTTTAATTAAAAAGTAAATAAAATTGTTGGATCAATTTTATTTCATATCAATGTGGTTTATTTCTCCCAAGGGAAGTTGGTGGTGGGGCCTAAATTCACCCATCTTCCCATGTGTGGATAATTGAATGGGTGGGGCCCACACGAACCCCCCGCCTTTTCAAATCCCTTAACTCCTCTTAACTCCTCACCTTCCTACCTCCCCATTAACTCACTTTCATTAATTTTTTGACAACTTGTTATAATTAATAAGGTGAGTTACTTAATTTCAAACTCTTGAAATTCAATTGGTTAGGTTGTGTTAATAAAATAAGACTTGGTATTATTTTATTATTGTTAGAGTTTTTGCCACCTTGAGAGGATTGGGAAGCGTGAAGTCTTCTTCTTCTTCAAGCTCGACAAAGAATGTGAAGAACACCTCGGACTCCGATGAAGAACACCGTTCTTCGACGAGGAACATCTCCACCGAAGAACGCGACGTCTTCTTCCAACGATGTTTCCTCTTCGAACGCACCTCGACGAAAACAGAATCGACGATCGTTTTCCGCGACGCCCGACCTCCGTGACGCTCGTCATCCTTGGCTCGATTTTCTTGCACCGTTCCTGAACCGAGGTAGGGGTTTATTTATTTAATTGTTCGTGAATACCAACTTTATGATCTTCGTGGATTAAAACCTATTGTTATCGAATAACGCGAGGGGGTCAGACCGCAAAAACACGGCCGACCCTCCTCCTTATTTTTGTGTTGGTTTCTTTGTGGTTGGTACCGGAAAGCGTGGTGTCGTCGCACCACGTGGATTCATGCGGAAGGATATGCGTGGCGTTGTCGCGCCGCGCCCTGGAAATAAGTTCAAGGACGCGACGCCGTCGCGCTGCGTCGAAGTAAACTGAAGACGCCGCGACCGGAGCGGGGCCGCGGCGGAGGGGCGCGGGGTCCTCGCACCGCACCGGACGATAAGGGCCGCGGCGGAGCAAGGTGACCAGCGGCCGAGCCGGGCCGCCGGTGTCGGAGCTGGAAGGGGACCGGCCACTGCCGGTCCCGTTGAGCAGGAACCGGCCGGCCAGGTCGGGCCGGCCGGAAAGGGAGGAGCCGAGGGAAATAAATTCCCCCGGCTGGATCAATGCGGCCCCAATTAAGGGGCCACAGTTTCATGAAATGGGTGGGGCAGCCCCCCCCCCCCCCCCCGTGCGAGCTGACAAACGGCTCGGCCGTTTTGGCCGAGCACCGACCGCGCGCCCAGCGCGCGGGTCGCCAAACAGGGCCGCCGGGCCAGGCCGACCTGGACCTGGGGCGGGTCGACCCGGTTCAGGCCGATCGGGGGGTCTCGGGCCAGGTCGGTCCGGGCCCAAAACCCACGTTTTCGGACTGTTTGGGTTCAATTGCCCATAACTCGGGCTACAGACCTCCGATCGATGCGCCGTCAGTGGTGACGTGATCCTTGGAATGAGACAGTCGTTTAGGCATATCGAACTCAAGGTTTTGGAATACTTTGGGTTCGTCCGGGTTGGTTCGTACACGAAACCAACCGGGCCCTCGGAGCGGAAACACTCATATCTTGAACTCCGGACGTCCAATTGACGTGTCGTCGACTTCGTTGAGTTTCTATTAGTGAGACGGATCTTTTGGAATACTCTGCCCGAGGTTTGGATGCAGGTGGAGTATGGTCGGGTTGGTTTTGCCTTAAAAACCAACCGGGCCCCTGGAACAAAAAAAGCCAATAACTCTCAGACCGGGCGTCCGATTGACGCGTCGTCTGTTGCGTTGAGTTCCTGTTAACGATACGGAACTTTTGGATACATCAACTTCGGACTATGTGACAGTTGATGTATCAGCCTTTCGGCTCGTGGAGCGGACCCTCCCAAACGAGCTTGCTGTGTGCGGGAACCCTAGTGTTGGCTGCGACTGCGACTTCGACGACGACTGTGCAGAGATCCTCAGTGGATTCGACGGCGACGACTACATCACTCAGCGATCCTACGGGGATCAGTGCTACAGATCTTGTGTGGGTTCGATCCTGTGTGGGCCTTTGCGGGGATTAGTACCTATCGATCCTTTGTGGATCTGACAGCTTAGATGATTCAAGTACTGGTCTTGTATCCTATGTGAGTCCCAGTATAGATGAATCAATGAAGACAGCTGGACTTGTATCCTATGTGGGTCCTAGCTGTGCTGGTCTTGTATCCTATGTGGGTCCCATCTTAGACGATTCAAGTACTGATCTTGTATCCTATGTGGGTCCCAGTATAGATGAATCAATGAAGACAACTGGTCTTGTATCCTATGTGGGTCCTAGCTGTGCTGGTCTTGTATCCTATGTGGGTCCTAGCTGTGCTGGTCTTGTATCCTATGTGGGTCCCAGCTTTGATGATTCAGTGCTGGTCTTGTATCCTATGTGGGTCCCAGCATAGATGAAACAATGAAGACAACTTGTCTTGTATCCTATGTGGGTCCCAGCTTAGATGATTCAGTATCTATGTCTGATCAACTCTTTCACCTTTTCGATGATGTATACCTGTGTGAGATGAATCCTGTTTACTTTCCTGTGTGGATCGTGTTGTGCTATCCTGTGTGGATTAAGTTTTTCTTTCCTGTGTGGAATACGTATACTTTCTTGTGTGGACTGAGTTGTACTTTGGCTTGGAGGTTGGAGCGTATTGGAATTGTTAACTTAGGTATATGTATGGGCATATACCTAAGCAGTGTTGGTTGTTACTTCGTGATTGTATCTTTCCTTTGTGGTTTATCTTTTGTGGATTTTGGGAGACCTTCGGGGGTCTCGGGGTCTCTACTGAGTAGCTTATACTCACCCCTGCACGGGCTATGCCCGCACTACGTTGTGTTGGTTGCAGACGACAGACAGCGTTGATCGTGGTTGAGGCTTGCAGAGCAGGACGGTACCTGGAGGAGGACCACTGGGCGGGACGTACTCGGAGCGGACGGCGGGACCCGAGGAGTAGTGGAGCATCTGTACCCACCCTTCAGGTGGGATTTCCAGTGGACAGCTCGGCGTAGCGGCTTTTACTTTTCAGTTGCTGTTTTCCCTTTCGAGTTGTACTTACTTTCAGTTTGGGTTTGTATTCTGGCCCACTTACTTTCCGCACTTGCAGTTGTACTCTGTTTTTACTTAGTGTTTACTTTTTCCGCTTGCTTACTCTGAGGTTCTTGTTTACTTTACAAAGTCAATGCCTTCCCTTTTTACCGGGATTTACGCCTTGGTGCTAGTCTCCAGCCCCTAGCCTATGGAAGGCGGGCTTGGGGTAGTCACGGCACGGGCCCCGAGGATGGGTTGTGACAAATTGGTATCAGATAAGTTCGGCTCTACCGCAGACTCTGATCTTTCTTCTGTGTAAAGAAATAGTGTTCAGCGTATTGGGTGTGGTTATCAGTCCAGGGAGTCCAGTGTTGGTGCGGCGGCTGACGTATCCGTACACTAGGACCCTGACTTCTGATTTCCGACTCAATGCACGAAAACATTGATTGCGTGTGTGTTTCAAGTTTTCTTTGTGATTACTTGTGTCAGCTCACCAGGTATACTATTTGGCCATGGCACACCTGTTTCCTTTTCAGGATGGCCCCACGACAGCAGTTAACTAGGGTTCCGAGAGTCGAGCGTGACGACAGCCCACCGAGCGATGAGGCCTCGGTGCAGGGCTCCTTGTCAGCAGAGGCACCGGCGGTACCTTTACCCGCTGAGCCACCGATGCTTCCAGCCCCAGCCGCTGACGATGCATGTCGCCTTAGCGCGCTGCATGAGTTCCAGCACCAGCGACCGCCCAGGTTCCACGGGGAGACGGATCCCCAGGCATCCGAGGACTGGCTGGAGGCAGTAGTGAGAGTTTTTCGATTAGTGAGGACACCAGCAGACCTCATGGTGATCCTCGTAGCGAGCCTAATACACGCGGCAGCGGGCCGATAGTGGATCTTGATGCTCTAGGTGCACGATGAGGCATCTCTACTCTGGAAAGACTTTGAGAGCCTCTTCCGCTCAGAGTTTGTCCCAGTCACCCTCTGTTCGGTGCGCATCCAAGAGCTGCTATAGCTACGGCAGGGCAGCATGACAGTGGCCCAGTACTCGGCGAGATTTACTGATCTCTCACGCTACTCCACAGATATGGTACGGGACCCGTTCTTCCGGGCCCGGACCTTCGAGAAAGGACTGATGCACGAGATCAGGGCTTCAATGATCTCCCTCAACATTCTGACGCAGGCAGAGGTGTTGGAGAGAGCCCTTCTAGTGGAGAGTTTTCTCGCCGAGTAGGCTCCAGTGACAGGGCCCTCCGCAGGACGGCCCGTATCATGGTCTTCTACAGTTGGCAGTAGACAGGTGACACAGAGGTCCAAACGGGCCAGACCATCAGATGGGAAGTCACTGGATGAAGATTCGGTTATGCGGGGCACACGAAGGAGAGCCATCTACATGAGGGGAAGGCATTGCTATGCATGTGGTGGGCAAGGTCACATGGCTCGAGACTGCCCGACTTGTCTTACAGATGAGCAGTAGGTGGTAGAGGGACCTCCCAGATAGAGGTTCGGCCATGGAGGTCCGCAGGGTGCAGGCGAGCGAGGCAGAGGAGCTGGACGAGCAGCAGGTGGTGGACGACGCTTCGAGGTGTTGCCACCACCACCACCAGGAGGTCCGCCCCGACCGCAGGGAGTTGGTGGACATGGGATAGCTCAGCTTCAGGCAGCTGAGACCTTCGATCATGGAGCTCTGGGATCAAATGGACAGGAGCAGAACTAGTGGATACGTCATTTGTACTTCTAGTTCCTTGTTGTTATTGTGTAGCTTCTTTGTATTATGAGCTGCAATAATAAAAGACGCATACCTTTGTGATGTTTTCATTCATGTCCTCTTTGTGTTGTTACTAAGAGGTTCCAGTTTTGACTGTTGACTTGACCCTCACTTGTGAGACATCTACTGGAGGAGACCCGGTTACCACACACTGATGCCGACAGTGTGACTCAACCCTTGGAGGTGAGTGTAACGGTTGGATCTATTGGTAGGATCGTCGAGGCCTTACGACGTCATCCTTGGTACGGATTAGTATCATCCATGTCGGTATTGACTGTATTAGGAAAAGAATGTGGTTCATCCAAGGGATGAGACCGGATTTCTCTTATCGGAAAAGAAGAAATCATAGCAGCTCTTGTGGGACCAGAGGTGGTCCAGGCCACGATAGAGAAGGTCCAGGTCATCCAGGAGCGGATGAAGACAGCTCAGAGCCGACAGAAGACTTTCACTGACAGGAGGCGGAGGCCACTAGAGTTTGAGGATGGCGACCACGTCTTCTTGCGGGTCTCACGACGACGTGGATTATGGAGATTTGGCCAAGGTGGCAAGTTGTCTCCATGCTTCATCGGACCCTTCCAGATCCTCAACCGGATTGGCGAGGTGGCTTACCGCCCAGCTCTACCGCCTTTGTATCCCTAGTTTGTGTTGAAGCTTTACGGGGACGTAAAGCCCTGTGGTGGGAGTAATGTAAAGACCCAGAAATTTCAAGGAAAATTTTTTCTTAATTTTATTTGGAACTTTACAAGAACGCAGTTTCTGACGGCACCTGATTCCGAGGCCCATAGTACCCGGAATCAATTTCCGAAGTTTGCCTCGGGTACGTTTAGTGAACGAACGAGCGGGAATTCCTATCTTTTGAACCAGTGCTCGGAATTGAAATCTGATGGCACCGATGAACTCGCAACGCCGGTAAACGCTTAAGAGAACCTTTACCATAGTTGCGTTTGTGCGGGATAAGAAGTTAATTAATGGGGTTTAATTAAAAAGTAAATAAAATTGTTGGATCAATTTTATTTCATATCAATGTGGTTTATTTCTCCCATGGGAAGTTGGTGGTGGGGCCCACATTCACCCAACTTCCCATGTGTGGATAATTTAATGGGTGGGGCCCACACGAACCCCCCACCTTTTCAAATCCCTTACCTCCTCTTAACACCTCACCTTCCTACCTCCCCATTAACTCACTTTCATTAATTTTTTGAAAACTTGTTATAATTAATAAGGTGAGTTACTTAATGTCAAACTCTTGAAATTCAACTGGTTATGTTGTGTTAATAAAATAATACTTGGTATTATTTTATTATTGTTAGAGTTTTTGCCACCTTGAGAGGATTGGGAAGCATGAAGTCTTCTTCTTCTTCTTCAAGCTCGACAAAGAACGTGAAGAACACCTCGGAGTCCGATGAAGAACACCGTTCTTCAACGAGGAACATCTCCGTCGAAGAACGCGACGTCTTCTTCCAACGACGTTTCCTCTTCGAACGTACCTCGACGACAACGGAATTGACATTCGTTTTCCACGACGCCCGACCTCCACGACGCTCGTCATCCGCGGCTCGATTGTCTTGCACTGTTCCTGAACCGAGGTAGGGGTTTATTTATTTAATTGTTCGTGAATACCAACTTGATGATCTTCGTGGATTAAAACCAATTGTTATCGAATAACGCGAGGGGGTCGGACCGCACAAACATGGCCGACCCTCCTCCTTATTTTCGAGTTGGTTTCTTTGTGGTTGGTACGGTAAAGCGTGGTGCCGTCGCACCACGCGGATTCATGCGGAAGGATATTTGCGGCGCCGTCACGCCGCGCCGTGGAAATAAGTTCAAGGACGCGACGCCGTCACGCCGCGTCGAAGTAAACCGAAGATGTCGTGGCCGGAGCGTGGCCACAATGGAGGGGTGTGGTTTTGTTGCACCGCGCCGGACGACAAGGGCCGCGGCCGGTTCCGGGCCGCAGCGGAGCAAGGTGACCAGCGGCTGAGCCGGGCCGCCGGTGTTGGAGCTGGAAGGGGACCGGCCATCGCTGGTCCCGTTGAGCAGGAACCGGCCAGCCAAGTCGGGCCGGCCGGAAAGGGAGGAGCCGGGGAAAATAAATTCCCCCGGTCGGATCAAAGCGGCCCCAATTAAGGGGCCACGGTTTCATGAAACGGGTGGGGCAGCCCCCCCCCGTGCGAGCTGACAAACGGCTCGGCCGTTTTGGCCGAGCACCGACCGCGCGCCCAGCGCGCGGGTCGCCGAACCGGGCCACCGGGCCGGGGCGACCCGGACCAGGGGCGGTTCGACCCGGTTCGGGCCGACCGGGGGGTCTCGGGCCGGGTCGGTTCGGGCCCGAAACCCCCGTTTTCGGACCATTTGGGTTCAATTGCCCATAACTCGGGCTACGGACCTCCGATCGATGTGCCGTCAGCGGTGAAGCGATCCTTGGAATGAGACGGTCGTTTCGGTATATCAAACTCAAGGTTTCAGAATACTTTGGGTTAGGCCGGGTTGGTTCCTACACGAAACCAACCGGGCCCTCGGAGCGGAAACACTCATATCTTGAACTCCGGACGTCCGATTGACGTGTCGTCGACTTGGTTGAGTTCCTCTTAGTGAAACGGATCTTTTGGCATACTCCGCCCAAGGTTTGGATGCAAGTGGAGTATGGTCGGGTTGGTTTTGCCTTAAAAACCAACTGGGCCCCTGGAACGAAAAATCCAATAACTCTCAGACCGGGCGTCCGATTGACGCGCCGTCTGTTGTGTTGAGTTCCTGTTGACGATACGGAACTTTTGGATACATCAACTTCAGACTATGTGACAGTTGATGTATCAGCCTCTCGGCTCGTGGAGCGGACCCTCCCGAACGAGCTTGCTGTGTGCAGGAACCCTAGTGTTGGATGCGACTGCGACTTCGACGACGACTGTGCAGAGATCCTCAGTGGATTAGATGGCGACAACTACAACACTCAGCGATCCTACGGGGATCAGTGCTACAGATCCTGTGTGGGTCTGATCATGTGTGGGCCTTTGCTGGGATTAGTACCTATCGATCCTTTGTGGATCTGACAGCTTAGATGATTCAAGTACTGGTCTTGTATACTATATGGGTCCCAGTATAGATGAATCAATGAAGACAGCTGGTCTTGTATCCTATGTGGGTCTGGGCTGTGCTGGTCTTGTATCCTATGTGGGTCCCAACTTAGATGATTCAAGTACTGGTCTTGTATCCTATGTGGGTCCCAGTATAGATGAATCAATGAAGACAGCTGGTCTTGTATCCTATGTGGTTCCTAGCTGTGCTGGTCTTGTATCCTATGTGGGTCCCAGCTTAGATGATTCAATACTGGTCTTGTATCCTATATGGGTCCCAGTATAGATGAATCAATGAAGACAGCTGGTCTTGTATCCTATGTGGGTCCTAGCTGTGCTGGTCTTGTATCCTATGTGGGTCCCAGCATAGATGAAACAATGAAGACAGATGGTCTTCTATCCTATGTGGGTCCCAGCTTAGATGATTCAGTGTCTATGTTTGATCAACTATTTCACCTTTTCGATGATGTATACATGTGTGAGCTGAATCATGTTTTCTTTCCTGTGTGGATTGTGTTGTGCTATCCTGTGTGGATTACGTTTTGCTTTCCTGTGTGGAATACGTATACTTTCCTGTGTGTACTGAGTTGTACTTAGGCTCGGAGGTTGGAGCGTATTGGAATTGTTGACTTAGGTATATGTATGGGCATATACCTAAGCAGTGTCGGTTGTTACTTCGTGATTGTATTTTTACTTTTTGGTTTATCCTTTGTGGATTTTGGGAGACCTTCGGGGGTCTTGGGGTCCCTACTGAGTAGCTTATACTCACCCCTGCACAGGCTATGCCCGCACTACATTATGTTGGTTGCAGACGAAGGACAGCGTTGATCGTGGTTGAGGCTTGCAGAGCAGGACGGTACCTGGAGGAGGACCACTGGGCGGGGCGTACTCGGAGCAGACGGTGGGACCCAAGGAGCAGTGGAGCTATTTGTACCCACCCTTCAGGTGGGATTTTCAGTGGACAGATCGGCGTAGCGGCTTTTACTTTTCAGTTGTTGTTTTCCCTTTCGAGTTGTACTTACTTTCAGTTTGGGTTTGTATTCTGACCCACTTACTTTCCGCACTTGCAGTTGTACTCTGTTATTACTTAGTGTTTACTTTTTCCGCTTGCTTACTCTGAGGTGCTTGTTTACTTTAAAAAGGCAATGCCTTCCCTTTTAACCGGGATTTACGCCTTGGTGCTAGTCGCCAGCCCCTAGCCTATGGAAGACGGGCTTGGGGTAGTCACGGCACGGGCCCCGAGGATGGGTCGTGACAACTCACACATGGGGTGGACCTCAATCAAGGTATACAATATAAAACATGTTTTAAAAAAATATTCAGTTACCTAAAAAACAATAGGAAAAACAAGGGTCAATTATAAATCAAGGTTATTCCTCAAAAATGGTCGTGCAACACTCCAGAAAATATAAAGAGCTTGAAAATTAGTGAAAGGCATGAGACCACCTACCTTGTACTCATACGACTCTCCTCATCCAGCGGTAGCCTCTAATTCGAGCATAAACACACAAATATAAATAATTAGGTCAAAATGATATGTGATAAATAATGGATCAATAGGATTCAAGAACTCACCAAATGGGTTCCAACGCAATTGATGATGATTGAAACAGTGTTCGGATGAAGAATCAAGAGGAAAATATACCTCGAGTCGACTTGGGAATTGCAGTTCATGAATCAGGGTTGAGGGGTTCTGTTCATCTAAAAAAATGAGGATACTTCTCATTTTGTTAAAAAAAACAAAAACACCTGATATTTACTAGGAAATACACAATGTTTATATGCATATTACCCCTTTTTTGTCGACATTCCTTACATATCATAAACGGGCCCTTTCCAGACCATTAAACGGTGTGTACTAGGATTGCACGACATGTGACCTACAATCATGTCATGTTACAATCCTATAGCCTATACCTCAACCTCTTTTCCCTACTCTTTATTAAGTACAACTCAAAAAGAAAATATTTATACCTCAAAGGAATAACTAATTTCTTACAGTAAAATTGACAGGTTTTACTCGGGATTTAAAACAAGTTATCAAAGATCTTTGGACTCACAAGAATTTAAAATATATGAGATATTTTTAAAAATATTTGAGGATATAAAGATGGACTTTAGTGAATTTTATAATGTTAAATAAACTAATTTTGTCGAGTCTAAAGAAATGGGAAAGTATTCATCAATGAAATATAATGTCAAGATGTCTCAATTTCCTATTGTGTTAAGTGTAGTAAGAAGAATCATGAAAAGTGTCTTATAAAATATTTAAATTGTTATTTATGTGTTGTGGTAGTAAATTTTGATTATAAATTTAAATAAAATAATCAAGGTAAAGGTCATCCAAATATGATAAGTTGGAAGTGAAATGTTTTATTGGTAATGAGATGGTCCATTGTGTTGATTCATTTTTTAAGAAAATCATGAATGATGGGAATCATGAATAATTTAAGAAGAAGGGTGTGTAAAATCAATTTGAAACTACCTCAAAAAAAATTAATGACCATTAAATGAAGTGGTGAAAGTTACATTACTTGTTTACTTAGATTATTCCAAAGTCTAATTTGATTTTGGGTCGAAAGATTCTTTTTATTTATGAGAAGGTTTCTAGTAAAATGAAAATGTTACCTAAATAAATGGAGAAATAAATTTTGGTAAAAACTACTATGTGAAGTATTAAGGAAAAAAATCTATTTATTGATATTTATATGATTATATATGGAATGATTTTTCCTATAAATATTTTTTTCTTATAGTTTATTTCGATGTTATTATTGGTATATATTGTATTTCATATTATCTAACTATGATAGATTGAAGAGATAAGGAAGTTATATTAAATGTCAATGATATTTTTAGTTTTCTTGGACTTTAGTGTTACTTTTGATTGTTTGTTGGAAACATTTCTAGGTTATCTATCCCAATAACTATATTAACTTGAAAATGAGTTAGATTCATGTAGAGAAAATAATGTGATAAATGTTTTCATTAATTGAAAAGAAGATTGTTTAACGCTTCAAAGTTGGACTATCCATTTATATATGGTCAGCATGTTATCTATAGTGATTCTTATTTGAAGGGACTATGTTTCAACTTGATACAACATGGTTGGGTAATTTCATAAGCATTATTCTAGTTGAAAATCCATGAATAGAATTATCTCGTGCATTGTATTGAACTGAATACTATATTTTTTTCTTTAAAAATATAGGGAAACATTTTATATGGTGAAAATTTTGAGATATATACTAACTATAAAAGTCTAAAAGTATATATTCACTCAAAAATATTTAAACATGAGGCAGAGAAGATGGTTAGAACTGATAAATGATTATGATTTACTACTTCACTATGATTCAGTTAAATCCAACAAGTTAGTTGATGGATTGAGATAAAAATATAATGCATCACTAATTATGTTGTTTTTGTAATGTGGTCCATCGGTTAATGATTTAAATAATATTTTTATTAAAATTTTGTATATATGAACTCTCTCCCTTTTGGTCTGGTGTCAGTAGAGTCATCCCTATCATATAGAATTAATAATGCTCGAAATTAAGATTAAGGATTGTAAGAAAGTGTACAATTGGATAGGAAGGTTAAGTTTCATGAATTTAATTTGTAAAATAATATATTATAAGATTTAAAAAGAGGTTTTGTGTGCCATGTGATCCCCTGTTGAAGAAGGGATGGTTATTTGATGGTCATAACTGTCAGTTTTTTGTTCATGCAAGAAGGAATAAATTGTACACAGACCATCAGGAATATTATTAGGGTGAATGAATAAATAATTATATTGTTTATGTTTTAATTCCTTGAGATTATAAAATAATACTATTTTTGATATCATATATTACATTCAACAATAAGATTAAACAAACCACAAAATTAAATTATTTTAAATATTAATGTTATAACCTATTCACTGGATTGGTGAATAATAATATGAGTAGAAAAATTATAAAATATATGTATAATGTTTCTAATAAATAAAAGGGTATTAATTAATTTTTTGGAAAAAATCAATCAATTTTTAGTGATGTAATTTTATGCTTTAAAAATATTATTTCTTCAAAAATGGATTTTATTTATCTTTGTTAGTGGAAGTAATAATTAATTTATACCAATTTTATAATTCTTGTTTTAAATAATCAATATAATTTTTTAAATAATAATATGAATATTATCTTAGAGTGAAATTTTGGTATTTTTTGAAAAAATATGATTTTTCTGTAAGTAGTGAAAAATAAAAAAAAATATTGAGAACTGTATTTTCTTTTCAAGAATTTACCAAGTACATATTTGTTTTATATTAGTTTTAAATGGTAATTATTTCCTTTTGATTAAAAATAATCTAATTAATTTCATTTTTATTGACATTATGCTTGATTTTAGTACTAAAAACATTTTAATACTTAAAAATGCATTTTTATGGAAAACCATTTTTCATAACATTTTGTGGGTTCATTTTAAAATTATTTTAGGACACTTATAGGTATTGAATTTTATAAAATGGATTCAATTTATTGTATTAGATTTTTTAAAATTTTATAAAAATGTACCTTTCATTTCTTTTATTATGAATAGTAACCTTGGTAAATATTTCTCACCTTAGAAATGGATAAAATGGGATAAACATGGTTAAAAATATAAAATAAGGCTTCAAAATCACCCATGAACCTGGATATATTAATTTTATGAGTTTAATTTGACCATCCATTTAATATATTCTAAAATATTCCATTTTTTCATTTTTTTTTCTTTGATAAATACCAATATATTATTTTAGGTAAAGGGTAATTCCAAAATGTCACTTTCTAGATTTTAATATCTATAATAAGTTTTCATAAGGATAAAACCAGTAAATAATTGATATAATTGTTGATTTGAAAAATAAATTTCCTTTTTTATTATATTATTTTTTTTAAAAAAAATTAGTGATTAAATTATTTCCTTAAATGGTTACGCAATGTCGACACAATGCTTGTGAAAATAGTAGAAAAAATCATTTAAATGATTTTATAAACATAAAATGTAAAATTAATTGGGTGAGTCACGTGGTTATACTAATTTTTTAGATAACTATTATGTATTGGTAATGTGTTAAAAAAATTATTCGAATTACATTATTGTCTTGATATTTTTTTAAATTCAATTATATAAATAGTCTTGAAAATGAATTTAATTGTATTTTATGTTAAATAATATTTTATTAAATGTCTTAAAATTAATAGAAACTTTATACATGGATAATTTAAAGGTATGTGTTTTATAATATCAAATATTGTGAAATTATGTGTCACGTATCCTTTTATAATAACTTTTACGGCCCCTAAAGAGTAAAAAACATTGTTATCATAGTAACCATTAAAATGCATAATGGGATGTTAAAACTAAGACACACATATCATAAAATCACCTAAAATTGTATAAATTTTATGAAATTATATTATTTAGACTCGTACTCATCATATCTTTGAAAAGTATCATTTTTCCACACATGAATGTGATTGTTAATTAATAATAATTTAATTCATTAAGTAATTCCAAGGGTTCCCCTCTCGTCTCTTATATAAGGACAACACCCCTCCTCACTTCCTCACACTTCGTGATCCATGTATCTTGAAAAACCCCTAAAAACTATAAATTAATTAATTATCTAAATTATATTGGTTATGGTCTTCTTAAAAGACCATCCATATGGATTTAATGAGAGATCCAAAATATATTCTTCTAGGAGGAGGTAATCATATCAAACGAGCATTTTCACTTTACTTCTTATTATATCTTCTTAAATTCTATCCTAACCATTAAAATAAAATAAAATAAGTATATAAAATATAATTAAATTTTATTATGTTAATTTTATCACCCTATTCATCCCCCTTTTCAATCAAATGGTAAATGAAACCATTGTTCATGAGTTTATGCGGACTAGTGCCTAACGAACTGATGTATTTCATTTCTCATCAACTCATTTCATAGCTGGTTATTATAATGGAATTAATTTATCAATATGATATTTATTAAAAAATTATGATTATATAAATATAATATGAAATTTATCTGCATACCATCAAAATTTTAAAAAATAAAATTATCGCACATCGGTATGCACATAATACCATCTCCATATAGCGATGTACTTCATTTTTCAAAACCCACCTATGAATAATGGTAATGGGGATGGATTTAATGAAATTATTTTATATTTAAAATATTATAATAATTCTATAGAGATAATAATTTATTTTTCTCTTTATTATCCATCCATTTAAAAGTAAAAACATTGCTCATGTGTATGTGCGAACTACCGCCTCACAAGCCGATGTATTTTTTTCGTAACCAATTTTCATGGTTGAACCTAAAATTTTATTTTTAGTATAAAAATGATAAATATGTCATGATTATTATTCTATATATAATGAAAAATTAACCCTATTTTCCATGATTATACTATCAAATTCATTTTTCAATTATGAACAGAATGTCATCAAAACACCCAACATGAACTTAACAGATTAAGTTATAAAATATTTAATTGAAATAAATTGTTTAATGATAAAGTAAAAAAAACTTTAAAATGTTATTAAACAATAAGATAATAAATATAATATTATTATAAATGATTTTATGGCCATATAGAGCATATATGGACTTGAATTAAGGGGTTTCTTAACATAATTTCCTTTCATTGGGTTATAACACTTCTTTACTAACATTTTTTTCCATGATTATCATTGAATTGATAAATAAATTGTTTTATTATTAATTTGAAATTATTATATTTAGATTAACATATCTTCTTTTAATAAATTCATGGATTAATTATCACTTCAAATTTTATGATCTTTATAAGGTTTTCTGTTTTCTAAATATAATTTTCTTGAGACATGCATCATATCATTCACCATGATTTCTTTATATGGTGTAATTAATACCCCATGTAAGACTTGTTACATAATAATTCATGTAATTAATAGTGTTTTTAGACCCATGTCATATTCTTTATTTCTATGACATTTTATATGAATGTTTCCAAAGTGGAAAAGGCATTATGTTACAATCTGCTTTCTTTAAGGATTTTTTATGATCAAGGTTCATTGGAAGAAATTTTAGGATATTAATTTGTCAAACTAAATATATTTTAATATACACTATTTATTTATGAGTATTAAAATATTTAGCTTCATTTTTACCACTTTGGAACTTCAGAAGATCAAAAGAGTTTTTTTTAGAAAACACAACGTTATTTCTCATTTATGAAAAGAATAATTTCTCTTCCATACCATATCCTTCAAAATGTTTAAAATAAAATTATTTTTTATGTTAAAATTATTTTAAAATTATTTTTTATGTTAAAATTATTTAAAAAATATTTTTAAACAATATTTTACATTACTATAAAAATAATTAAAAAGTAATATTTAAAAAATCAAGTTATATATAGCATTTTATAAATGTGTCAAAGAATTATTTGTTGTAACATTTACCAAATTAATGGATTTTTCACATTCATACCTATTATTTTTTTTAAAATATTACTTTAAAATTTTCCCTGTTTATTTTCAAATAAAATCTTTTTTCCAATATTCTTGAACTTTTTATAAAATATTATCAAAAGAAAATAATAATTTTCTCTTATTTTAAAAGAAATGTTTTAAATTTTCTTTTAACGGTATTTTCATCAGTGGAAATATCCTTTAATAATTCCTTTATTTAATTTGGAATATTATCTTATGATACCATTTGTAACAATAATTTGGATGGAATATGATGATTTCTTTAAAGAGATTATCATGAAACCAATTTATTTTCCATGGGTAAAACAATCTATAAAGGAATAATTTTTTTAAAAGTTTAATGATGAAAACAAAATATTCCACATATTATATTATTCTATGGTAGATATAAATTATTAATGATGATGAGTGATATTGATATATATTATATCATGGGTGAACCCAGTATAGATCTCCAATGCAATGGTTAATGTTCCTTATCTTTAAAGGCGAGAAGGATGAAGTGCACATGGGAGTTTTACCCTATGAATTTATCTAGGATGTATTTTTTTCTAACATGAGTAAAAACAAGTGATGAAGATAACATTCTAAAATACCATAACATTTTATCTACAGTTTCAATGAGTTTTAATATTTCTTTTGATCAAGTTTGACATCACATGGATCCTAATTATTTATTCTTATGAATCTTACCTTTAATAAATATTTGTTCCATGTTACATGTTTAACGATCCAAGTATTTATAGATATGGATTCTATTATGTAATTCTTGACACTATAAGAAAACCTCCATGTAGCGGCGGTTTTTTTTTTGCATTTAGTGGTGGTTTAAACCGCCACTAAATGGTTTGGCGGAAGTTTACAGAAACCGCTGCTAAATTTTGAGTCGACAAACTATTAGCGATGGTTTTTTCCATTTAGCGGCGGTTTAAAAAAAGAATCGTCGCTGCTGCATTCCGCGGTGGTTCACTCCACTTTAGCGACAGTTTTTACAAAACCCGGATTTTATTTTATTAGATGTGGTTATAACCACTGCTAATAAAATAAAATCCGGGTTTTGTAAAAACCACCGCTAAAGTCCTAATAACCACCGCGGAATGCAGGCGGTGGATGCGTCTGTGTATTGGCAGTTAAAACCGCCACTAAACCTGAGTATTTTTCATTTAGCGGCGGTTAAAACTTCCCCTATGGTTTTTTCTGCATACTATTCACGATAGTTAAAACCGCCGTGAAAAGTTTACCAGAAAATAAATTGTTGCTTCCACTGCACCACTGCCCTGAAAAACAAATCAAACTAGAAAAACCAAACATAATCTCATAAAATAACCTCAACGCAATGATGTGTTGGAACTTTCAAGGATATCAAATTGGAATAAGTGGTTGTTTATCAAAACATTTATGGTTAAATGGGTTGTGAGATAACTAAGGGGATAAATAATGAATGGAAAATGTGGGAATATCCATGATATAAGATGGAATTTAAAATATATAAAATGGTTTTTGTTATGAATGAATAGTAAAATAGAATAGTTATGGAATTACGTTAAGTGCAGTGAAAGTGATAAACTATGTGAATATTGGTGAAATGAAATAGGTTCACCCTTGATATTGTAATTTGTTAAAAATGTCAATTGTGTTTGACATTGTGGAATGTGTATTGATGGATTTGTAAATGATGAGGGGCACAGAAGATTCCACCCATGGGTAAGAAATTTTTTATAAAGAATTCCTTATCTTTAAAGTGGGATCGGTAGACATGAAATTTGACATAATGGACTTGATATGATGTATATGGAGTTTCCTCTGCTTGGATGGTGTATTGACATGGATTTCTGGGCACTAAAGCTTTTGTGTATGATATGAGTGAATAGATTAGTGCACCATAGTATGTGAATTTGAAATGATTAATGAATTACCATTATTGTTAATGAAAATGTAAAACTCATTTATATTAATGGAATATAATTTTGACATGGCTGAAGAAGGTTTGGTGGGATTTGATGTCATCATAAAACCAAAGGATATACATGGTTAAATTCTTGATATTTAATTATGGAACTTTTTTACCTTTTCTTCCTTGTTCGTTATTTAATTTTACTTATGTGTATAGTATTATTGTTATTATAATATTTATTTGTTTAGAAACTATTGGTGGTGTCCTATTAACCTGTACTCACACCCTTTTTAGGATGCCATTGATACCTGAGTAGATCTCATGGTTGACGGGAAGTATAAGGGAAAAATCCTTTTGATAGATGGTTGGTTTGGGAGATGGTATGGAGCATGTATGAGGGAAATGGATGGACATCGAGACCCATTTTAGGATTTTTATGGGTTTTTTAATTTTTTTTTTTCTTTAACACATGACAATTGTATGAACTGGCATTTTTACTATATTGGTTTCGGGGATTTACCCAATTTTTGGAATTGAATACATCATGCATGATTATTCTTAAAACATACTTGGTTATCATTTAAATTTATTTATACTATTGTTTTACACTAGTAAAGATGGTATATTATCCCCACATACCTCATTGAACCCTCAATACTAGTAGGAAGCCTCTTGTATATGAGGAGGCATTCCTATGGTCATGTGGCACATTGGTTTGGGGAACTAGTTTAGTGGATCCTAGGTAATGGCATCACAATGTTGTATCAAAGCCATTTTATTTTCTATTGAATAATTTTTTTGAAAGTTTTATATGATATTAAGGTGTTTCAGTCCATGGTAATGTGTTTTTTTTTGTGGTATTATCTAATCCATATATGGGGGAAAACCCAGGTTCTCAGTGTGGGATTATGGTTCTTGTTGTTTGATGTTATAGTTGGATGTTATTTCACCTAGGGTGATATGCTAGCTATGAGATATTATTGTTTTCTAAGGTTTTATTCATGGAACGACATGTAATTTTTTATATATTCATGAATAATTTTAGGAAATCAGGATTTATATAACATGAATCATATTAGGCTCAAATAGAAAACAAGGTTATATTTGGGTTATGGAAAATGAAAATCATTTTTTATTGGTTTCATAGAAAATAGTTCCTAATAAAGAGTTATCAATCCACATGTTTTTGTGATTCACGGTGTCATAGGATACCAACACCAGAAGGGATTACATTCTTGGATGATGATATTGAATAATTACATATTATAATATTAATAATCGAGAATTTATTCAACACATCAACAATGGGTTTAACTCCTAGTCATCCAAAATCTCGACTACCAATTCAAACACAGGCCTAACTAGAATGATTTATACCACACTCAAGAAATCAATACATAAAAGGAAACATCAAAAATCAATAAAATGCATAAAAGAAAACATGAGAAATCAAGAAAATGTTAGGACATGAAAATGTGTGGTGGAAACTATGTGCCACACATGGTACATATACAAACCAATTGTTCCCATATTTGTTCAACACATCAACAATACAACTCTACTTGTGATCTGATGATGCATCATCACCCCCTTTACCTCCATCTCCACTTTCTTCTGTCACCTGTAAGAAAATTATCGTGAAAATTAAATACTGTTACATATTTATATTAAAACATAAAACCAATGAAAGTTTGCAAACTAAATGATTTGGAATTTTTGTGATTTACCTACTGACCACCAATCGATGCACTACCACTGGGGGAATATCTTCTCGTCTGTTGATGTATAGTAGTCATCGCTTTTTGAAAAGCGGATATCTAATCCTCCTGATCTTGAACTATGCTACGTAGAGAAGCAATCTCCCTCTGAGCATCTTCAAGTATGGACTGACTATAACCAGGAGTAGATGCAGCTGGAATCCCCGGTGGCATGCTAGATACCTAAGATGGTACGGGTCTGAAACCCATCCCGCGCACTCTACCATGATGCTCTTTCCCAAGGACTTTAGCAACTGGATCATCCTGGGATACTGTGTAGGATTTCCCAGGATTGGCATCACATAGTTCATTAATATTTACCTATAAATAAAATATCAATATATATTAATACAGTAAAAAATGATAATAAGTTATTATAATAAAAAAATTGACTTCATACCCCAACTTCTTTGGCAGGCTCATTAAAAAAACTTCCATCTTGTTTTTTGTGAACATCCAACCACAGTTCAGTTTGGGTTTCTTCATACCCTAAACTCTATGACTGCATTAAGAAAAGATAAATCAACAATTCAATATATTAAACAGATAATATTTTCTTATAAATATTTGAAATAATTAAAAGATTACCAATTTAGTTCGGCTTCTAGAAAATCTTTTTGTGCCCGTAGTGTGAGGGATGACTTGCTTAGCCCGGTTTGATGCATTCTGTCTTGATAGATCCTAAAATAAATAAAATTCAATTTAACAGTAATGTATCCAATGTCATCTCCTCTTTGTATACATGTATAAATGTAAAATGTGGATAATATAATAACATATATTTCAATATCATCCGCTTCTCATCATGATTTCTATTAAAAAAAACATTCCACTATTCATTCGGTACCCCATTGGGTAGCTTCTCATACATTTTTTTCATGGTCAACGAAGTATCGTTGACATCACACCACAATATCCATTTGAAATATTTCAATTTCATACCATGATTTTTCAACATCCAATTCCCTGCTATCACATTAGCAACTATAAAGTGAAAGAACATCTATATACAGAAATTCATTTTTAACATATTTGTATCATGACATTCAATTAAACCATAATGTAATAAAATTACCTTTATTTGGGAATTAAAAACTTCATTTTTCCATCTTGGAGGCATATGTCTCCAATCATCATAATAAATAGGAAGGGAAATGGGCTCCGCTGCCAGCTGGCCTAGAATCTGTCCAAGTAACCCTGCAGCGTTATCTGTAGGGACCCCATAAGAATCAAATGGCACGAATATCTTCTCGCCATTCATATTCCAAACATCTTAAATTTTTATTTTTTTATTCACAGTTGATTTTATTTCATCTTCAATGAGAAAACAATTAGTATAAAAAATGAAATAAATTTATTTAATTAAAATTTGTACCTATGACGGTGACACTATAGTATATCTATGATGAACTGGAAGGGGTGTGTCGCCACCCCACTGTTGGGGCTTATGAAGGGGGAGTCGACGACTCAGCCTCAAATGGGACACCCACAGATGGTGTGAGAGATGGTGCATGGGGAGATGGTGCAGAGGTGTAGACAGCTGGTGCCTCAGATGCCATGGGGAGGGAGCCAGATGGATCGTCATCTGTCGTAGAACTAGATGAAATAGTGTACCCCTTTTTCTTTGGAATTCCTATCATTTAATAAAATAAAATTTAGTGCAGAATATATATTTCAGAAAAATTATATAGAAAAAAAAAATTAAAAATGATAATAGATTCCCATTACTAACAGAAAAAATATATATAACAATTATAATGAATGACTACAGAAATGAAATAAGTGGTTGCTGAATGAATAAATAATTGTATATACAATCATTTTCCCCTTCAATCATGTTGGTTTCCTGCTCCATTGCTTCACCCACTTCATTCATCCTTTCTAGACTAATATTTTTAATATCATGATGGACAAATAATTCGGCTTCCTATTGTTAATGAAATTCAATTTCTGAGGTCAAATCTTCAACTTCATCACCCATATCATACAAATATCTTTAGATTACGTGAACAACTACACTCCACCCTTCATCCACAACATCACTCACATAATATACCATTTTTACTTGCGATTCTAAGATATATGGATCATGAAGTTCATGATCACCAACATCCATCAAGAGAGAGAAGTTCACAGAAGTAAATTGTAAGGAATCTCTTTTAACACCTCTGATAATATAGACCCATTTTCATTTGAATAAAACAACAACAAAATGTCTATGGTAGTTTAATTCAATAATATCATGTATCTTTCCATAGTATCCCACTTTAGAAAATGTAAATATACCACTATTTTGTGTTTTCAAACCCACTTCTCGATCGACTGTACGAAATCTAAATCCATTCACGTTATGAGCGTCGAACTTTCTAAATTGTTTTATAGGACCTCTAGAAAGAAACTTCTAATCTTATGACAAGTCTTATCGAGTATCAGTATTCATGATCTAAAAAAATAAATATAATTTAATAGATTTACAAAATGTCTTTTTCAAACTAATATTTGTAATTATTGCAATATTTATGAACTTACACGTCGTGTAAACCATTTTACAGCCTCTTTATTTACAGCTTTCATTATATCTTTCTCATTTCGTTTTCAGCCTATCATTCGTCTATCTGTTTGTATCCTCAACTCTTCAATAAATGGATCAGCAATTTTACTATTTAGAATCACATATCTATGTGCCTGTAATAATTCCAATTCTGTTAGTATCACATTTGAGGTCCTCCCAACTAATCGACCAATAGTAGGAAATATTTTGGATTTCTGATGCATTTGAGATTGAGTTGTTGTTTCTTTAACACGTCCAACTCAATTAAATCTTGTCTCAATATCATCCAAACATCTAAAACAAAAGGTAAGACACTTCTCATCCAAATAGCCTTCAGCAATAGAGCCTTCTGGTTGATCTTTATTTCTCACTTCTACTTTCAAATGCCCAAGATATCTGTGAAATAAAATAATAATATTATGAATTTATTTAAATGCCAAAAATTGTTTACTTAAATGAAAAACATATAAATAAAATACCTCTCAATTGGATACATCCATCAATAATGAATGGGACCTTCTAATTTAGCTTCCTCAACCAAATGCATAGTTAAATGCATCATGACAGTAAAAAACGATAGAGGAAAGATCGTCTCCAATGCACAAAGGTTCAATACGAACCTCTCCTGGAGGTTGTCAAGCAGAAATGGATGTAGATATTTCTCACATAATTGCCTGAAAAATGTGCATAATTGGTGTGCAACAACAATAACTTTTTTAGGTAATAATGTACGCAATGTCAATGGTAGTAATTGTTGTAACAAAATATATGAATCATGACTTTTCAATCCATGTAACTTACTATTATTCAGGTCAACACACCTCGAGATGTTACTCGAATACCCATCAGATACCTTCACATTCTTTAAAATTCGAAGGAATGTATCTTTATCCCTATTTTTCATTACAAAAATGGTTGGAGCATACTTCTCATTCTCATCTGGCTAGAGATCATGTTTTATGTTCATTAGTTGTAAGTCTTTGCGATCATTGAGATGATCCTTCGACTTTCCATGCTCATTAAGTAATGTGAAAATCAAATTATCAAAGACATTCTTCTCAAAATTCATCACATCAAGATTGTGCGGTAATAAATTAAATTCCCAATACGAGAGTTTGAAGAATATACTTTTTTCTTCCATTGTTGTGTTCTGATTTCACCTGACGATGCACTTCGGACCCATTTTCTGCTATCATTCAAATGATGAACCTTTCCAAATTATGTTTCAACATTTTCAAGATGTGTCAATATTTCCGAACCAGTTAACAACTTTGGAAGTGGTCTATGATCAATGGAACCATTAAATTTTGATCTGTTCAGCCGAAATCTATGAGATGCATCGAGAAATCTTTGATGGCACAAGAAGCACCATTTTCTACTGTGAGGTAGCCGTTTGGGCTCAAAATCAAAGTTACAGATGGGAAAAGACAAAACCATGAAAGTGTTCCAACCGGATAACTTCCCAATACCAGGGAAGTCACTAATGGTCCACATTAAAGCAGCATGCAATTTGAAAATTGTTTTAGAAGAAGCATCAAATGTCTCAACACTATTGCTTCATAACTCCTGCAATTCGTCAATAAAAGGCTGCAAGTGTACATCAATATCATTTCTAGACATTTGTTTTCTAGGAATAATCATCGAAATGATAAAATATTTTTGTTTCATACACATCCATTGTGGCAGATTATAAGGGATCAAAACAACGGGCCAAATGCTATAACTGGTACTCAAAGTCCCAAATGGGTTGAATCCATCGGCATCTAATCCCAATTGAACATTCTGAGGATCTGCTGAGAAATCTAGATGTAATGAATCAAATTTCTTCCACGATTGGGAATCTCGTGGATGTCTCATTAACCTGTCATTGTTTTTATCTACAGAATTCTGCTTCATGTGTTCGGTGGTTTTCCATGACATGAATAATCTTTGCAATTGAGGCTTTAAGGGAAAGTAAATCAAAACCTTTGCAGGTGTGTTCTTTTTCTTCTTCTCCATGAAATTATGTTCATTCAGGCTTCCAACATCACCCTTTGATTTCCATCTAGAAGAAGAAAATTTCTTTCAATTCTGTCTACTTTAATCCTCTCCTCAATAAAGCATACAATCATTGGGACAAACATGTATTTTTGTATAATTCAGACCAAGCTTGTTAATAACTTTTTTCATATCATAAAAAGATTCTGGGATTTTTGCTTCAGGAAATGCATCACGAATCAATTACAATATCATGGACATTGATTTATTTATAATTCCACATAGATATTTGATATGGTACAACTTCAGCCGAAATGAATGCTTTGAATATTTCAAACACCCACTATACAACTCTTGATTTCCATCGTCAACTAAATCATGAAATAAATTTTTTTCTCAATGAGGTTTTCTGTTAAATTTGGCTCACAGAATCAAGAGGAGGATCCAATGATATGTTACAATCTTGATATGATTGTTTTATAGTCTCAAAAACATCACATGTCACATTGCAATTTGTAGCACCCTCTTCTGGTTGTTCTGATATGTTTTGATGCTGATAGTGGTGTCTTGTAGTGCTGAATGCATCATTTATGAGGTTTTTCATTTCATTTTCCATTGTCGATGAAATTGGTACCTCATTCCGTGGATTAACATCAGTACTCAATCTTTATATAATGTTTGATTCTCTATTCCAAACCCAACACAAATATTTACCAGGTAATTGATTCAATATTAAATGTTCATAAACTTCATCTCTCTTCAACCATGTTCTAAATTTACATTTAGGACATGGACATCTTATTCTCTCTTCAACGGATCGATTAGAAATTGAAAAATCTAAAAACTCATTCAAACCCTTAACGTACTGAGGTGTGTTCCTCGGTAATGTGATCCAGCTTTTATGCATGTATATCACAATGTGCCTACACAATAATAAGAAAAATAAAACACATAGTTACTACTAAATAGAGAAAGAGATTCATATATACGATAGTGTAAGATTAAAAGAAACATAATATAATATAGATGATCCCCTGAGTTAGATATGAACCCTCTAGTGTTTGGGATAGGGGAAGTTTCTTTGGTAAAGAGAAACAGTGTGCTAACAATACCATATTACTCAATTACCACATGGTCAATACTAAAAGTTATTCTAAACAGTATTCCTATCATGTTTCTCCCAAATCTCCAAATTTTCATCCCTTGACTTTTGAAATCTTTTATAGCATCAAAATATAATATTAGATAACAAAATGTAACATAAGCATAACTTGGTAGGAATCATAGTTCATGAAGAAAAAAAAATGTTTCCAATCTTGATGAAGAAGCATAGAAATAGCAGGATGTAACCCTTAATTGGTCCTGATTGTGTGACTCTAAATCACAAAGAAAATGGTATGGGATTCATGAACATAAACTAAATGACCCATGGTCCAAGACCGTATCTACACCTTCATTTTTTTGGAATTATTGGGAAATTTGAACTGTTTTCATTTTTTTATAAAAATGATTTAATGATTATTAGGGAATTATTTAATTAAAATGAGAATACTACTATTATTTTACAGAGACATATTCTAGAACACCTAGGTCAGATCCTAGATATTCTACTATCTAACACCTTATTCCCCTCTTATGTGGTCATTATGATTAGTATTATTGAGTTATAATTAATTATGAGATCATCCATATTCATGATACCATATTTTACCAATTCATATCAGGTTAACTTGAAACATCTCTTCATGTAGGCTACCCCAGCTTATGGTCCACACATCATAAACTTAAACAATGTGAACCAACTATAAAGAGAAACTTTAAACATCATATATATCGATACATATTGCATGAACTAAAACTATATAAGTAAATATACACACAACTCATCATGGTGAACAATTGTAAAGAAAAACCTCGGTAAAAATTGAGTCTCCACTAACAGGATATGATGTTAACCTAATCTAAGTTAAGCATTTGGAATTGAAAAATGGAACAAATCCTGTTAGGTTGAAAATACGTAAAGGTAAACCTAATAAGAAGGCAATTCCTTATAAACTAGGACTCCCCGATATGAGGATCAAGAAAAATTTATGGTGATAAAATAAATAACTTAAAGATTGTGGGGTTAATAATATTAATCTAGAAGAAGTCAGGTTGTACTCGCTAGGCCCTTTTGACTATGAAATTTTTTAACTATTCACTTGTTCTCCCATCCCCAGTTTATCAGTTCAGAGGTACATTGAATAAGAGAAGGCTATATTTTTGGACTACCCATTCCTCTCAGGATTTGAGAAAATGATGGATAAGAGCATATAAGTTCCATTAATCAGATGTGTTTTCGTATAGGAGGTCCAGTTTTTTTAACATTGATGGGAAACCATATGATATAAACGTCAAATTTGGAATGAATATTCTTGAGTACTCGATGCTAGAATGATTAGACATAGTTTTTTGGATATTTTGTTTCAATACCTCACTTGGAAAGGATTTGTATACTTGTAATGTAAAATAATTATTCTTTAAAACCATTGGGGTAATAAATGTAGAATAATTTTCTAAATTTGAACATGTATGTGTATAAGAGATTAAATATACTTCAAAATTCACTCACTTTTTCACTGTTCATGAGAGGCAACACCTCGAAAAAGACTGAATGAATAGATCATTATTTAAGGTATCCAAACTAAGGATCTATCAATATTTTTAATGTTCTATATTACATGCCACCTAGAAATTGATAATAAGGAGTTGGTTGGAGGAAGAGAATTTGGATGGAATATTAGTGTAAGAGACACCATTGTTCAGCTATGTGAAACTAGAAGCATCAACATGGGATTTAAACATAATATGTAGAGTCAGTCCTATGATAGTAATGTAAGAGAAAATCAATCAATGGGATTAGTTTCTTATAATCCATATCACATAAATTGACCAGGTTTTTTACAGCGCATCTTGAATTTATACATGAATAATTAATTCATATCACCACTATATAATTTACACCATTTTTCCATGAATGGGAATCTTAAAAAATATTTTCATAAAATTCTATGACCAGTTGGTGCAATAAGATCAACTCTACCTCTGGTTTTGTATGTTCATATAGAATAGTCCTATTAGACTAGTTCATAACAAAAGACATAGGAAAACTAAGAGGCATCTGGGAATAATTAATTTTATTAGGATCGGCCTCATTAGAGAAGCAATAACTATCTTCTGACATTTGAGAAGTAGTTTTATACATAAGTGAAGGATATCATGAAAAATAAACATAATTCTTATATGGTTTGGAGTACCATTTTTCTAAATATGGATATTGTGGATATCATATATGATATTTTTGTATTGGATACATCCATCATTCTTCTATTTTTAATTAACATGTGGAAACTATTCCTCATACCATCAGTGTCAACACACCTCATAGATAATGGTAGTTAGGAGTATTGAAATGGATAGAATTCTACATGACTATTATTACAGTATAATTTATCTACTTTATTCAGATCATATACCTGTATTTCATTGATTTAATCTTTTGTATGAACTACATGGTTGGATTTAAAGCTTGTATAGTCCACCAAGATTATTAGCTAGTGTTCACATCTCTATACAGAGATCTCCATTAATTCACTTGGGATTTAGTTATAAATACAGTTAGAATTAAATATATACTAATTGTGGTTGAAAAAATCAAGGACTAGTTAATGTTAAAAAATTTGAAGGCTGCTAATGAAACATGAAATGTAACTCTTCCTATCATAGTGGATTGACACACCAACATCTTTCCAAATGATTTCCATAGGTTACCATCCAATAATGAAATAATATATTATATCAATCTACTTCAATGATCATTCCCATAACTGACTATTTATATCCCATTTATAAGGAATAAACCATTAACATATATTCTATTTACAATAGCAACTCATTTATCACATATATAAATTCCATACCTTAACCCATTTAACACAATCACATTATATCAAATGCCCCTTATGTTATGTCATAAAAAAAACACATTTATCACTTATTTCATTTAATAAAACAAGTTAACATGACAACCTAATTGTCGGGGGTTCTATCTCACTAACCCACATATCATTTAAATGACTATGTTCTCAACATATCTTTAAAATCAAATCATGGAATAAAATGCAATTGAAGATACTCAGTTGAAATAATATTGAATCCACCTTTCAAAAAACAAGTCCTCATCTTTTAAAAACTCAACATGTCCCAGGAATTTCATTTCTATTTAAAACTATAAAAGGAGATTTTAAATCATTTTAAAAAAAGGGGAACCACACCCTCATTTCTAATCACCATTTGAAATCTATTAAGATAACCCCTTTTTCCTATAACATTGAGGTCAACACCTCCTTTTCAAAACAATACCCACTTTCAAAACATTGTTGTCCTTCATGAAAAACCATAACCAAATCAAAGTGAAAAATGCTTATTTTAATCCATTTCAGAATCCAACTAGCCATTTCAAAAAAATACCAATTCCATATTTCAAATATCCCATTAACCTTGACTACATACCAACTTACAATTCTCTACCCATTAACTTTCATAATTATATTATTGCAACATTTTAAAAAATATTTCACCAACCATAAGGGGTTTTCATAACCCAAGGGTAGACCTAGGTACGATCTCTAACATCAATGGGCCCAACAATGTCCTTAGAGGGTTTAATACATCAATCTAAGTCCTAATATCACTTTTATAACTCAGGAAGAAAAAACATAGTAAATAATTAAATTGCAACAACCACATACGCATATAATACATAAATTTTATGAGAAAAATCTTCAATACCACCTAGGGTCGCGGGGTCGTCGGGGTCGCGGGGGGCCGGGGTTGCCGAGGTCGCGGGGTCACGGGGTCGCGGGGTCGTGGGGTCACCGGAGTCACGGGGTATTTGGGGTCGCGGAGGGCCAGGTTCATAGGGGTCGCGATGTTGCAGGCGTCGCGGGGTCGCGGGGGTAATGGGGGGTCGGGGTCGCGGGGGAAGCGGGGACAGTGGGGAGAAGTGGGGTCGGGGTGGGGTGGGGGGGAAGGGTCGGCTGAGTAAAAATAAAAAAAAATTGTTTCATGATGGTTTATAATAAACCTACGTGAAACCATTTTAAAAAACATTTAGTGGCGGTTACCAGAGCCACCGCTAATAAACCGCCCCTAACACCAATTTTTGTTGTAGTGAACACCTTGAATATGATCGCATACCCTTATGCTCATCATTTTCTCATCTAATATATTCAATTTTAAATAAATATGGTTTCCCTTACTGAGCATTTGAGCTCATCCTTCTTATATTTTTTCCCCACGTTATAAATAAATGTGTTAAGTAAGATATTTTAGGAGGGTTTCATGTGGATTATGAGAGTGAATTAATATGTAATAAGAAAATATGGGTAAGGTGGGAAAAAACTTCACTTAAATACATGATTATTTTAATTGAAGTGTTCGTCTTAAATCTATATAACTCTAAAGCTAAAAGTGTAGTGACCTGACCCCAAAAAACATGGAGATGATGTCTACTATAAATTACATTAGCAAGATTACAATGAATAAAATCCTTAAGCGTCAATATTTTAGTATTATTGGTGAACCAGATACATACATGATTCTTCAATTACAAATGAATATACGAATTACAACATAATTTTTTTCCTTTCTAAGAAAATAACTTCATGGGTGGATTTATTTCATTTAGTATATTCCTACATATATTTCGTCATACACTTCTTGGATTACTGGGGAGATAAATATAATAAGGGTGAGCTTGAATACTTAGTAAGGGTAAATTATAGTTGAATAAATAATGAATCAATTTGATTATCAATAATAGAATGGTAAATAATAGAACACACATACCATATTATCAAAAAACTAAGAAGGAAGTCCATAAAAATATGTAAAGTAAATAAATTGAAACACATTCCATTCTAATAAATAGATAATTAAAAATAAATATGGAAAGTTAAAAAACTAAAAACACAATTCATTTAATCAATAAAGTGAGAATTAAATGCATCCATATATTTTATCATGTGAAAATATCCTATATAATAAATAATTATTCAAAATGAAGTCAATTCTTAATTGTTAGAAGTCATGTCTCAGGAACATGAAAACCTCTACTGTCAAGAACCATCCTCTGTAAAATTTAAAACTATAGATAGAAATCCGTTTAATTTCTACAACTTATTTTCCTCATAAGAATCTAAAGATTCATAGAGGATATATATAAATTTCACGCTCCACCAATCAGTTCATGTCTAAAGCATTCTTCAAATCGATTAATCTATTTAATTAATAAATAATATTACTTATAAAAAATTCTTATTTAATAAAGAATACAGATTCATCAATATTTTCCCATTCATTAAAAAAAACTTTCAAAGTATACACCATATAAAAAATGGTATATGGTTCCTGAAATAATCATATCCATGAAAAAATTTATGGATTTTTAGGGGAAATTAAATGTCAAATGATCCTAGGAAATTCAATATTTTAAAGGGATTAAAAGGAATCAAGGAAGTTTGTGTGAATAATATTCTAGGAAAAATCAATCATAAAATATCCATAATATTAATAAGGATAGTTTCAATACAACATATCCTAATTATAGTAAAATAAAGAGTTATTTTTATCAATAAATATAAATATTATAAAATAATATTTTAAAAAAAATTCTTGAAGAAAATATCCTTTTATTATGAAAACCCATTTGAAAAACCTTTTCTTTGAAAATAACTTTTGAAAATATATTTTTTTAAAATTACCCTTTTAAACATGTAAATTAATCTTCAAATAAATGGTGGTGGGTAAATACATACAGGCTATATGAGATAAAAAGAACATTCCTTTTTCACGGTTAAAGGTTAGAAAAATTCCATATTCAGAAAGTGAAAAGAATATTCCTTTGAAAATATTTGAAAAATAAAAAATAGTTAAGAATTTTTTTACCAAATAATTTAAAAAAATTCAAAACATTTTAATAAAACATAGTTTTTAGAAGAAAATAGGTTCTCCAATAAAGAGAGAAATAAAGTCGGGTTTTCTGAAAAATATTTTCTAAAAACAATTGTGTACCAAAGAGTGGGAAAATGGTACTAATGCTTGAAATGATTAATAATAACCAGATTAGATAAAATTAAAGTTTTTACTAAATAATGATCATATAATTTCCTCAAATGGAAATACCATTGAAAGATCATTAAATTTATTGCTGAGGAAAATAATCTTTAAACATTCCAAAGTGTCCCATACAACTTAGAATCATTTTTAATAATAATACTCATAAATTAGTAACATTAAATTAAAGTTTAAAATACCATTAAGATAAAAGGATTTATTATATAAAAAATTTATATACACCACATAAAATAATTATGTGTTGAACTAACATTCATCTCACAGATGTAAAAAAGTGAGATGAGAATCTTTTACCTTGTGTTTCCTTTGGAGTAAATTTCTTTTAACTTAATTTATAATAAAATAATGTTAATTACCTACTTAATTTATAACCGTTTTCATTTTTATCATTACTTTTATTTCATGTAATTATTTTTTGTATAAAACTACTTAAATAATCAAATTTACATTGAGTTTTTGGATGAAATTCAGTTTATGTGTCAAAAATGACTTTGGTAGGTAAAATATGGTCAAAGGGATCATTATATAACATATCTTGAAAAATAATCATGACATAATTATAATATTTATATATTAATTATAATGTTAAATTAAATCATTAAATGTGGATTTGAAAAATGAACCAACGTTACAATCATGGAGATGGTAGGTTGTATGTACGCATTAGTAACATTACTATTTATTCAATGATCAATATGGAATGATGTTAAGTAACTTAAATATTTATATAATGATAATTATATCATAAATAATATATTATTTAATCATATATACTTATAGATAAAATTATTTTGATGTAAAAGGATTCAAATTATGTTGAGGAGGTGGTAGTCCACATATCCATGAACGAAGTTATCACTTTTTAATTGCATGGAAGGGTAATAAAGAAAATGATATATTGCATTTACATAAATTTAATTATATAATTAGTAATATATGTGTGTGTTTGTGTGTGTGTTTGTTTGTTTGTTTTGTACATCACATATGTTTAATTAAAACCATCCATTATAAATTTCATGTATAGCAAGAATGAATCACATCACTTTGATGGGACAGCAGTCCAGACTTCCATAGACGATGTTATTGTATTTATACAAAATGGGAAGTATAAGGGTATGTGTTGTAAAAGAACTAAAGAAACTTAAATAAATAATAAATATACTATATAAATATATTTTCCATTATAATTTCTTCTATGATAGGTGGTAATGTGAAAATGAATAATCATCATTTCGTGAGGTGGTAGTTTATCGTACACGTAAAGAGTATGTTTGTTTCCCATTAGATCGAAGTGTGTATAAATATAGTTTAAAAACGTAGAATAAAAACAGCCTAGTATATTTAGTATACTTTTTTTTATATAAACATGTAATAAAGATAATTGGAATAGTTTATAAAGGAAATAACACAAGAGAGCTTAAGGAAAGATGTTACCTCAAAATCAGGTAACTCCTTTTGGTTTGCACCAAACGGATTCCTTGGATTTCTTCCTACCAAAGGTGCGGATTATAGATTTAGGGAAGGTATTTTGAGTAGTTGTTTGGGCAGATATTGTTCCAAACAAATTGTATTGAGAGGTGTGATGGAGTGGTCGAAGAGGATGCATTTTTATGGTGGAGGATGAGTGGAACTCTTCTAATATTTTGACAAAGGAATTCTATACACATTTATCACATTGAAAGTGGATCTAATAATAGACCCAATTATAGAAAAGTTATTTAAGGTTTTAAATATTACCATCCTATGGTTTTTTTATAATTTTATAGGTCATTTGGACCCTTAAGATTAAATTTTATCCCCTTATTGAGCTTAATTTAAGATTAATAATTGTAAATAAATTTAATTACATTCACTAATATGTTTTTTTCAAAAACTAATTTGACCTTATTAGACATTACAAAATATTCTTATTCCAAATTTTTTATCCATTTTTTAAATTATAATCACATAAGTGGTAGAAATTAATTTAAATTTAATCATATTGATAGGATGACAATGCAGGTTTTTAAAGTAAAAAACATTTGTAAGTTTTCTATAATTTTATAGACAATTTCAAAGTGAAATTGAATCCAATTACACAAATTGGATTAATGGATAAAAAATTTATATAATTAATCTTTAAAACCAATTAAAATTATAATTTAACCTTATAAATATATTATATTAAAAACCAGTTTGGAATTAAATTTCAGTATTTTTCAATATTCATTAAAAATGAAACTTTACAATAAAATACCAAAAATACACCCTAAAACTATTTTGATGTTTTAATTTAAAATATTAAGTGTATTTTTTCATATTTGATCTATAAAATTTCCCAAATTTTAATTTCAAATTGGTTCTCCATTAAAAAGAGGTAAAATGCTTTAATAAAAATATAGGTTTGTATCTGTAAAATTGGGATTCTTTTTATCTTAAGCTTATAAAATATATTGGATGAATATAAAAAATATTTGATTGAATATCTAAGACATATATTATCTTAATATCTCTCACTTATCTAAATTAATTTAATTTATTAGGGTAAAACATCTTTTTGGTCATAAAAAGAGTTTTCTATAAAAATATATTTTTTATATTAAATTGGTTGTTCTATTCATTCCACATTAATTTTTAATTGATAAATTAGATGTGTAAACCATATATTTTAATAATTTAGTTAATAATATTTATAAATACTAATTTAATAGATTGGTTAAGTCTTATTATATAATATTTTAATAATATATTATTGTTTGATAAAACTAGGTCTTGTGTTTAACACAAGTCATTGAAGAAACTCATTATTGCGTATATCTCATGATCAATCACTATCAAGTTCATTGAAAGTTGTAAAATATATTGAATTTATTGAAATTAGTAAATATATTATAAATACTTGGTAGATTATTTTCCCTTACCTGACTGGTTTTTCATGTCAATCACATTATCAAGTACAATGATCCTACTTTAGATTTTCGGGGGTGTTACATTCCCCCCACCTTAATTAAATTGCATCCTCACAATTTAAACTCAATCTTGGTGATAGATTGTTTAATATTTCCCATGATTTAAATCCCTAATAATGATAAGGGTTCATAATAAATCCTCTATAAAAAATAAAATGGGAAGTACAATGGTCGCATGGAGTAACATATAACTAGGTCTCTGAATAGAAAAACATTAGTGGAAAATAGAGATACGTACTTAAAGGAAAAAGGTAAATATTTATAAAGAGTGATTGAGTTCATCAATAATAAATAATTTAATGTTCAATGGAAATTATAGGACCTCATATCTAAAAATATGTGATGATTTAGAAGACCATCAGTTCAATAGAAATTAAGTTATCAAGAAAACATTTTATTTATATGTGATTTTTTCTAATGGTGGGTAATTATTTTACTACCTAAGAATATAAGGAAATTTAATTACGAGATATATTTCTATAAACATAATTTCATCCTTTATTTATTCTTCTATCAATTTTATAATTCATCAAAAAAAATATTTTTGATGGCTAAAGCTTTAAAATATGTTTATAAATAATATTAATTCCAATAAAAGTGAAACAAGTATAACTATTTGTACCCAACTATTCACCAAAACCAATATGGTTAAGAAATTAATCCCTAAACCTAAAAGGTTTCACTACTATCTCATCGTTAATATTTAATATTCAAAATTTTTAACTAAAAAATGTCATAATAACTAGTACATTGTGTAGGTCAATGGTTGGTGTTAGAGCCTTCTCTTCCTTTATTCATGGGTTCGTGTCCCACGACCTTTCCAAACATGATTTGTTGTTACTAGGCTTATTGGTTTTAATTTTCTAAAACCATATTTATATAATTTCCAAGATAAATATAATGGACATCCTTTAAATAAGTCCAATCCCTAAATATCCTTTAATCTATGTTTTTAATACAAACCCAATATATAAATACATCATCCATTTTTTCCACATAGTTCGTTACTTGGTCTTAGGTTTATCCATAATACCATTAGTTGGATTCCAAAATCATAAAACCTTTTTTAAAATCTAAAACACCTTAGGTTTAACCTAGGTTATTTATTGTTATTATCTATTCAAATCCTTTATAATATTTTATAAATAAAATGTGAATTATCTTAAGCATATCCCTTGGGAGAGTCAAACTAGGTGCACAGTAAGGCTTGTTGTCATGTACCAGGTTACACTGAGTCAGGTATGACATATCTTTTTGGAGGTTTTACTCCTAGGTACATATGTTCTAGAACCACTTCCCATTTTAGTATCCATACATGGATGTATTTCTAGGAAGACTCACTCAATGTCTACTTTACTAATATTATAGGGTGTTATTATATACTTATCAACAAATACTACCTTAAGGATAAGTTCTCAAATCTATGTTTTCCAAAATCTAGTTCTCAAGGTAGCTACTAAACTTCCTCTAACACATAAAGTAGTGACCCGACCCCATATATCTCAGTACCAGTGTCTTCTATCAATTACATTGGCATGATTACAAGGAATAAAATCTCTAAGGACTGAGAGTTTAGTAGCCTTGGTAAACAAAATACATATGTGATTCTTGTATTAAAAATTAATATAGTTAATGAAACAGAATTTTTGTCTGCTTTCTAAGTAAATAACTTCTAAAATATATTTATTCCATCTAGTGTATTGATGTATATATTTCATATTACGCTTCTTGGATTCATGTCGAAAGAAACATAATAAGGATGTTCTCAAATGCTTCGTAAGGGTAAAGTATAGATAAATAATTAATTAATCGGTCATAATAATAATTATGGCATGGTAAATAATATAACATATATACCATATAATCTAAAAATTGAGAAGGGTGTGCATAAAAAATATTGAAAGGTAATAAATTGAAACACATTCTATTAAAATAAATGGATAAGGAAAAATAAATATATAAAGGTAAGAAACTGAAAACACGTTATATTTAATCAATCGACTGAGAATGAAATTCATCCATAGACTTTATCATTTTAAAATATCATGGATAATAAATAATGAATCAAAATGGAGAAAATACTTAATTATTAGACTTTATGTCTTAGGATCATGAAAACCTCTACTGCTAAGATCCATCCTCTGGATAGTTTGAAAGTAAGGATAGAACCCCATTTAATTTGTGCAAATTATTTGTCTCGAGAGAACCTATATATGCATCAAGGATATATATAAAGTTTGGGCTCCACCTATAATTACATGTTCAAATAATTTTTCATATCGAGTAATTGATTTAATTAATAAATTACATGCCTTATAAAATATCTGTATTGAATAAAGAATATAAATTTATCAATATTTTCCCATTCAATCAAATAAATTTCAAAGTAAACACCATATGAAAAATTTTATATGGTTCAGGAAGTAATCTTATCCATAAAAAATTATATCGATATTTAAAGGAAATTGAATATATTAAGGGGATTAAAAGGAATAAAGTATGTGAATTTGAATACTATCCTTGGCTAAATCAATCATAACCCATCCATAAGAGGAAGAAGGATGATATAAATACAACATATCCTAAGTAAAATAAAATAAATAGGTTTTTAATGAATATAAATACTATAAAAGGATCTTTTAAAAAAACTTGAGGAAAATATCCTTTTATTATGAAAAACATTTAGGAAAACCTTTTGTTTTAAAATCAAATTTGAAAATGTTTTCTTTAAAAATTTCCCTTTTAAATATGCAAAGGAAGCTTCAAGTAAATTATTTTGGGTAAATCCATACAAGTTGTACGAGGTAGAAAGAACATTCCTTTGAATAGTTAATGGTTAGATAAATTCCTTATTTAGAAATGGAAAAGAATATTCCTTTGGAAAAATTGGTAAAAGACAGAATGGGTAAAAATGTCTTTTCCAAATAATTTTAAAAACATTTTTCAAAACATGGTTTTTAGAAGAAAATAGGTTCTCTGACTAAAGAGAGAAATAAAGACGGTTTTTCTGGAAAAACAATTTCTAAAACATTTTGAGTACCAAAAAGTAAGAAACTGGTAATAATACTTTAAAATGGTCATGAATAACCATAGGATAGAAAATTAAAGGTTCTATTGAACAATTTTTGTATAATTTCCTCAAATGTTAATACCATTGAAAGATCCTTAAAGTTATTATTGAGGAAAATAATCTTCAAACATTCCAAAGTGTCCTAGACGACTTTGAAACATTTTAAATCATAATCCTCATGGAGAAATAACATTAAATTAAAGTTTAAAATAACATTAAGATAAAAGGATTAATTATATAATAAAACAAAATGGTCATTAAATACATCACACAAAATAAGTAAGTGGTGATCATGACATTATCTCACAGATGTAAAAATTGAGATGAGAATCTTTAACCTTGCATTTCTTTTCAGGTGAACGTACTTTAACATCCTATATAATAAAATTATGTTGATTATCTATTTTATTAAGAAATTTTTTCTTGTTTATCATTAAATTTATCTCACTTAATATTATGTTTTCTACAACTACATAAACAATTATGTTTACATCGGGTGTTTTGACCAAATTCAGTTTATGTGTCAAAATCAACTTTGGTAGGTCAAATGTTGTCAAAGGGGTCATTATATAACATATCCAGAATAATTATCCTAGAATAATTATCGTGTTTATAAATTAATTTTACTTCTAAAATCAATTATTAAATATGGTTATGAAACATGAACCAACATTACAATCAAGGAGACAGTAGGTCGTACGTACGCATGAGTAACGTTCCCACTTTTCAATGATCATTGGGGAAATAAGTTAAGTAAACACAATATTTCTATAATTATAATTATATCATAAATAAAATATTATTTCATCATATATACTTATATATATAAGTCTGGTGATGTAAAATTAATCACATCATGTTGAGGAGGTGGTAGTCCACACGTCTGCAAACGTCGTTATCACTTTTTAAGTGATTAAATGGGTAACCAAAAAATGACATATTATATTTATAGAGAGATAATTATGTAACTAATATTATATAGACTTTTTTTATGTCACATATTTTTAATTAAAACCATACTTTATACATTCCATGTATAGCATGAACGAATAACATCGCATTGAGGGGGCGGTAGTCCAGAGTTCCAAAAACGATGTTGTCGTATCTACAAAAAATGGAAAGTATAAGGGTATTTGTCTTTAAAGAATTAAATAATATTAAATAATAATAAATATCATATATATAATATATAAATATATTCTTCATCATAATATCTATTATGAGAGCTGGTAATGGAAAAATGAACAATCATTGTTTTGTGATAAGGTAGTTCGTCGTACACAGAAATAGTATAATTGCTTACCCATTACATTGAAGTGTGTGTAGGTGCAGGTACAAATATTAGAGTAAAAATAGTAATATATTTATGATAATTTTTTTATATAAACATGGAATAATAATAATTATAGGAGTGGAGAAAGTAAATAACACTAGAAAGAGTAAGGAAAGATGTTACCTCTAAATCGGGTAACTTCTTTTGGTTTGCACCAAAGGGATTCCTTATATTGACTTTTTACCAATGTGAGTCTCATTGGATTATGAAAAGGGATTTTTAGGAGATATTTTTTAAAGATATTGGTCACTCAAAAGTGTCTTGATAGGTGTAGGGGGGTGGGAGGAGAGGAGGCCTTCTATAGTGGATGAGGAGTGGCACTCTTGTAATATATTGACAAAGGAATTACATACACGTTTTTCACATTGAAAGTGGATTAAATAAAGGAAACAATTATATAAAAGGTATTATAAGGTCTAACTATGACCATATAATGGATTTTGGAAATGTTTTTATGTCATTTAGACCCATAAGATTAAGGTTAGTCCTTTATTAAGCCTAATTTTACATTAATTGTTGTAATTAATTCTAATTACTTTCACTAATATTTTCTATAAAAAAATAGTTTTACCTTATTATAAATTATAATTTATTCTTCTTACAAATATGGAATCCATTTTTTCAAAATCCGATATGATAAGTGTCATAAATTAATTTAAATTTAATCTCACAGATGGGACGAAAATGCAGGCTTTAAGGTAAAAAGACCGAAAGTTTGATATGTTTTTATACTCAATTTCAAAGTGAAATTGATTAAAATCAAAAACATTGGACTAATTGATAAAACACTTATTTAATTAAACTTTAAAACCAATTAAAATTATAATTTATCCTTATAAATAAATTAAACTAAAAACCGGTTTTAAATTAAATTTGAGTATTTTTCAGTATTCATTAAATATTGAAACTTTATAGAAAAATACAAAAAATTACCCTAATATAATTTTTATGTTTTTATTTCACATATTGAGTTTATTTTAACATATATAATATATTAAAGTTCCAAAAATGTAATTTAAAATAAGTTCCCTGTTAAAAATACGTAAATATGCCTCAAAAAAAGTATAGGTTTTTATGTGTAAAATTAGGTTTGTTATTATCTTATGATTATCAAATCTATTAGATGAATATCAAAAATATTATATTTAATATATAATATTCATATTACACTAATATCACTTGATAATTATAATTAACTTAATTTATTATGATAAAACAAATTTTTGGTCATGAAAATAGTTTTCTATAAAAATTTTCTTTTTGTATTAAATTGGTTGTTATATTCATTTATAGTTAATTTTTAATAAATGAACTAGTTTTTTAAACCATATATTTTCATAATTTAGTTTTAAATATTTTTATATACTAATTTAATGTCTAGTTTATGTATTATTATATAATATTTTTATAATATATTATTGTTCGGTAAAACTCAGTCTTGTGTGCAACGCAATCCATTGAAGAAACTCATTGCATATGTCATAGGCTAACTTAGAATCACATGAATTGAAAGTTATAAAATATATTTAATTTATTTAAAATTGTAAATATATTATAAACACTCATGATATTATGTTCCCTTGCGCGATTGGTGGTGCGTGTCATACACGCTATCGAGTACAATGTTCCTACATTAGATTTTCTGGGTGTTACAAAAAGTTATTTTGTTATGTAAGTGATCTAATGTTTATATTTGATGTTTTGTGTGTTGGATATATAAAATTGGTTCATGTTTATTAGTATAAAATCTAGAAATATAAATATTATGTTTTTATCACCAGATCCATGAGTGCGGGTTTGGGGCTATTATAGTTTGTATTAGGGTAGATTTTTGATAACTTTGGAGATTAATATTTTTTCATGTATAGTTAAATTAATAATTATAAATATCATCATGGTTTTATAAGATTAATTTCTATTATAAGTTCAAAATAATATATTCCTCTTTTTAAGTTTTATGTGGTGGTATTTTAAAGTGATTAATGATATTTTTTGATACATTTTGATAGGTTAAGGTAAAAGATATCCTTAAGTGTATCATGTGATTTAATTTGGACTATTTAAGAAGAATTCCATTAAAGGTTTTGGTATGTATGCTGAAATTTATGAGATAACCATTGATTTTAGGACATTATTTAATGTTGATGATATTTAGGTTAATTGAGATATAGCTTTAATTATTTATTAAATGATCTAATTTGAACCTTTGGTGTTATTGTGGAAATTTTGGATTTAAATGTGTTATTTATTCATATAATGGTTTACTCATTTTGGATATTATATTACCTTATGCTAACAATTTTTGATTTTTTAAATACAGTAGGTTTATATTATTGTCCTTTCCTTGATCCAACGGTATATTAAAATTTAATGATTTAGGAATAAGAAAGATGTATTGTTAATACTCATTTCTTGGAATTTGGGATGAGATAGAGGTGAAAACTCAATAAAACATGAAACCAAAGGACGAAATTGAGATTATGTATTTGAATAAATCAAGTAAGTTTATTTTCTCATGTAATTTTGCTAAATGGTAAAATGATACCTCAAATTTGGATAAATGATCTTGAAAAAGAAAATGTTTTCCTTTGTTACAGTCATTTCTGATGATTAAGGGTCTTTTCACACCTCAATGGTTTATGGTTTTATAGTCATTTACTTTCTCATGATCATTAATTATCTTGTGATCAATGTTATATTTCACTCTCCATCGTGATTTAGAACATTAAATTTATTCTCTAGGTCCATTTTTTTACATACCAATAAATATATCCTTTTCAAGAGCCTCATTATGTTTTATTCTTGATGAACTTTCAATTTTCTTTTTCATATTTCAAACGGATGTTTTATTAAAACTTTATACAATGTGATTTTTCAATAAATGGATTTTCAAATATTAAACCCTTGAATATTCAAGATTTATATAAAATTACAAGTAAATAATTTATTTAAAGTTTAAGGAACTCAATACCTTTAAATTATAGAAGAAGACTATGTTTGATATTGTATACGACATGTAACACTAAGCTTAAACGAAACACTAAATAATATAATATTAAATCTAATTCTTATAACCTAGAAATTGAATTATATGGTATGTATAATAGTAACCATAGTATGAAATATATATATATATAATATTCGTACTCAAAAGAAATTTATTGATTAAATCTTATAAAATAATCACTTAATTTTTAGTGAAGTTATTTTATGCTTCAAAATTTATATTTATTCAAAAATTATTATTATTTCATTTTATAAGTGAATATTGTAATTAATTTTAAACTATTTATATATTTTTATTTTATAAAAAGGATATATTTAATAAAATTTTCAAATAAATATTATATGAGGGTGAAAGTATGTGATTTTAATAAAAAATATTTATTTTTCAGTGACTAATGAAAAATACCAATTTTATAGAAAACATTATTTTATTTTCAAGTATTTACAAAGCCACATTTTATTTTTAATGAGTTTTAATATTTTATGTGTTCCTTTTTATTAAAAATAATCCAATTAATGTGATTGAAATCAACTTTATTCTTAATTTTCGTATAAAATCATTTTTTTGCTTAAAATTTCATTTTTCTGCAAAATTGTTTTTGGTCGTGTTTTTTGGATTTATTTTTAATGTAATTTGTATGAATCATTGTAAGATACCAATATTTTTGTAGATGTTTCATTCTCAATATTAGGTATTCCTTTACCCTTGTTTTGTTTATACCTTGGTTGTGCATTTTGTATATGGTTTTTTGGGGTGAAGTTAGAGAAATTTGAAAATTCATGGGGTTGTGCATGTTTGGCACATGGTTAGGGAAAACCATGTTTCTTTCCCCAGGAAACCATGAACCCAATTATTTGGAAAAAATAAGTGGTTCATAGTTGTCACATGTTTTAAATAAACCATTCATCCTCCTTCCCCAAACTATGAACCCTATAACAGAGGATATTTCCATGGTTGGTGCATGATTTTTCAAATTGTGTGACACTTAAGAGAAACCATGTGACCCCTAAAGAGAAGTATATAGTTAGGGTGCATGCTTTGGAAAACCATTCACCTCCGTCCAAAAAACCTTGTGAGTGGGTTTTATTTACCCTAAAATTTTATATTAAATTCACTACCCCCCCCCCCCCAGTTTTTATCCCTAAACGCCTTATTTTGTCCTAACATGAACTCTTTTGATTTTAGAGGCTCTCAGAAGGATTCAAAGGCCCCTCAAACCCTTTTGTGATAAATCAAAGATTCAATTGAAGGATTTTTTATTCTATAGTATGTGATTTATTCACCGATGGGTTCCCTCTCTCTCCCATATCTTTTCCTTAATGAATATGGATGATTCTTCCTACAATGGTAATGGTTTAGATAAAGGTTTTAATGGATCTTAATCTATTATATCTTGATCTTAGATGTTATGTATAAATAATATACATCGTTGTGATTTAGATATTTTGGCATCAAATTTGGGATTATGGGTTGGTGATAATCCATCAATGACCTAGGTAGGTGGTCTAATTTTAAAATCCTATAGTCTTGATTATAATTGTGTGTATTTAATTGGTAAATTACAATTGTTGTGTTGGGTAATTACATTATAAATTGAATTAATTAATTCATTACCTTTCCCATGTGATTATGAAAATAGTTTAACATGTGATTTTGAAATTAGTCCAACATGTGATTATGAAATTGATATTGACCCATGGGGTGTACCAATAAAAATTAATTAAAGATGTATAAAATGTGCATGGTTGATAAATGAAATTATTAAATTCTATGAATAATGATTTATGGTAATTATCGGTAAATGGTTGGAAATATAGAACTGCGATATGTGATATTTTTTACTGAGTTATGGGATAAGGACTACATCTCCAAATACCCACGGGGTTCCGGAATACTTATCTAGACCCCCAATATATATATATATATATATATATATATATATATATTATGTGATCATTATGTCTTGGGATAATGACTATTTCTCCAAATACCCACGGGGTTCCAGACTTCTACTCTAGGACCCCATTGTTTGAAAGGGAAATTTTAATTAAATGAATAATGGATACCCAATATTGAATGGAATTACATAACCCTTGGTGGATGGTTCAGAATATTGAAAGGGTTAAAGTGGATATTGTTAGTTTAGGTGTCATCGTGAACCTGGCGATTTATTTGGTTAATGAAAGAATACCTTAATGTGATTTTTTTACTTTATATTTTTTACTTTATTCTTAATAAAACTACATACACTATTTTATACTAGATATTATTATTTTAGAAACCATTGTTGGTGGACTAATAATTTGTACTCACACCCTACTCAGGCTACCTGATTAGTACCCGAATAGAATTCATGTTTGCAGGACATGATAAGTGAAGGAGACCTATAATGAATTTATGAGTTGGGTGGAGAAAGGATAAGGAAAAAACATGACTTCGTCACCCACTTGGGATGTTTTTAGTGTGTAATTATTTGGGGTTTGAATTTGATACTGGATAGGTATATGGAATTACATATCTATTAATTTTGTTATGGATATTTTTTCCTATTTGGGATTATCATGTGATGTTGGTTTTAATTGATATGGTATTATTTTTGTTCTTGTTTATTATTGTTTCTCTATTGGTTACTTACTTTCACTATTGTTGTTCTTTGATAAAAAGGTTATATTATCCCCATGATATATATATATATTAGACCCTCACTACTAGTTGGTAGCCTCTAGAATCTGGGTAGGCACACCTGAGGTCATGTAACCAATAAGATCGGGGCACCGGAATGCAGCACCTGGGTCGAGATGTTACAAAGTGGTATAAAATGATTTTTATTTTATTTCTATTTTTCTGGTTATTTGGGGTTGGTATATAGAAGACTATAATGATTCAGTCCTTTCTCATGAGCTTGTTCATGGGAGTAACTAACCCATTTATGGGGGGAATCCCAAGTTCCCATGGTGGTATTGGTGTTCTTGATGTTTTTTGTCATAGTCGAATGTTACTTATACTCGAGTAATACACATGTTGTGTGATTTTTTTATTTTTTCCAGGATTTTTCTTCATAGAACAATATGGAAGGATTGTTTTGTATACATAAATCATTCTAAACACAAAGTATTTTTTTGTGACATTTATCATTTTAGGCATGCATAGAAAATCATGTCTTGGTGAGTTGTTAAAATGAAATTCTTTTCTTTTTTTGGGTAATTTAAATGAAAAGTTGCCTAATGATATATTTAAATGGATAAATTATTCTAAATATATTAATTGAAATGGATAAATGTTTTCCAAATGAGAAAATTGAATAATGGAAATATTTTCCCTAAGTTATCCATGACCTAGATGAGGGATAGTTGAGGGTAGTGATAGTTCCTTGGTTCTGGACATGTGGCAGGTTTTGGGGGATAACTTGTTATGTATTTGTGTGAATAGTTATATTTTAAAATGTTTTACTGAAGTTTTATGTGTACTAATACATTTTTTTTAATTTTAGATATATTTCTACATGATAATGCTTGTTGATATGACGGTAGGAGGACATTGCTAGAATAGATCCTCTAGCAATAGATCCAGAGTCTCTAATAGTTCCGAGTAAAGGGATGGAAGATAACTTATATGATAAATTTTCTCATTTTATACATTTTATGGAGAGATATCTAGGCTAGGTTATGAAACATATATCTGACCTGACATGGAAGTTCCAATTAAAACACCCTCCAACCATCACTGGATAGGGTGGATTTCAGGAAGTTGAGTTCTAGATTGATTCTATCCAGATGATGCTTAATAATTTATATAATCCTGATGAGAAGATATTAAAGTTTATGGGGTATATTTTATGTGTTCAAGTTAATCATTGGTGGTCCATTCGGACTTGGGACAAGAAGCTGTAGAACATGGTATGAAAATATTTTTAGGAAAAGAATTGATGAACTTTTACCCTAAGACACTCATGCATGAGAGGGTACCCGAGTTCATGTAGTTGACATAGGGGAGTATGTTTGTAATAGAATATATTAGTAGTTTAACTGATTTTTAGTGCTTTGTTCTAAAATTGGTGAGAGATAAGGAAACTATAGTGAAGGGTTTTCAATATGGGATTAAATGTGAGATTAAGCCCCATGTTATCATATTTAGGTTGAAGAAGTTTTATGAGGTGGTAAATCAAATTTTCTTTTTTAAGGGTAATCTGAGGGATGCTTTTGGTGGAGCAGAGATGGTATCTTCTAGATGACCAAGAGGTTTTTATTCTAAGATTCGGAAGCTTTACTTGGAGGATGTTAACCAGAGATACGGAAATCAAAATAGTCAGGGAGTAGGATCGGTTACTCAGATCATTATCCAAATATACTAACACTAGCATTGTAGTTTGGGTCACATTTGTAGACAGTCTCCCTGGCCACCAGTGGAGTTCCAATATTATAGAAAGATGGGTCACTTGTAGAGGTATTGTTGAAGCCCTTTATCTATGGGTAGTGATAGAGGATCTTAGAAGAGTCAAAATAATAAGAGGGGTTCTTCTACCCCATATTAGTCTAGTAGTTATAGTTCGGTTAGTTATGAAGGTCAAGGTGGTGGACATGGTATGTAATATAAATATTTCATATATTGGTGGAGTGGTATGGCTTGGGGGACTCAACCTGCAATATAGGTAATACGGTAAGGACAATTTCATGTATTCCCTCCTCAACTTGTGGATAGTGAGGCTGGTCCATCAACGGTCATAAGTACTATTATTGTAGCTTCAAGGATTTCTAGTTTCTTATTTCATACAGTATCCTCTCATTATTTTATATCATCTAAACTTGTGAATGGTTTGAGATTGGTGGTGGAGTTTTTGAGTGAGGTTATTATGATTGATACACCACTAAGAGTGCAGTTGAGATACATTTATTTATGTAAGGGGTGTTCTGTTAAGGTTGGGGAGTATCATTTTTGTCAGAGTCTTTACATACTTGACATGTTAGGAACTTTCCTAATTTTGGGTATGGATTGGTTGGTAGTGTACCGGGATTACATTGATTGTTATCAAAGGACAGTGACCTTTATGTCTCCTGAGGGTAATATTCATGTTTATCATGGAGATTGGGATATCCATGTAGGTCATGCATGGCCAATTCATCATCAACTGGGGGAGATCATCACCTAGATTACAAGACTTTTTCTAGAAGATTTGGGTGTGAATCATAATGTCTTTCCACCCATAGTAGAATAGTTTTTGGATTTATTTCTTGAATAATTCTCATAGATTCCACCTGAGAGGAGTGTTAAGTTTACAATTGATATCATTCCTAATGTTGAACCATTTTTCTTTCCACCATATATAATGACACCAATAGAGGCTCAGTAACTCCTGAATCAACTGTAAGAGTTAATAGATAAGTGATTTATCCATCCAAGTATGTACCCTTGGTGTTCTCCAGTCTTGTGTTCTATGAATGATAATGGGACATTTAATTTATGTGTTGACTACTATAATTTGAATTGTATGACAGTGAAGAATAGGTATCCCCTTACACAAATCAATGATCTATTCGACTAGTTAAGAGGATGTTGTGTTTTCTCCAAGATTGACTTGAGATCTGGGTAACATCAATTGATAGGTATACCTTCTTATATACCATGTACTTCTTTTAGAAGAAGGTATGGCCTATATGAGTTCTTCGTGATTTTGTTTAGGATAATGAATGCACCATCCATGTTTATGTCCTTGATGAATAGAATCTACCACCAAAACATGGATTAGTTTTTAGTTTTGTATGTGGATGAAATCTTGGTGTACTCCAAGACTCATGATGATCATGCCCAAAATCATGAAATCTTCCTGAGAACATTGATAGAGAATCGGATATAAACCAATATATATAAGTGTCAATTATAGATCAACCATGTATATTTCTTGGGTTGCATCATCTTGGAGGAAATTTTGTCTATGGACCTAGATAAATTTATGTAATTGGTTTCTTAGAATCATCCTAATAATTTTTTTGATATCCAAATATTTCTGGGGTTAGTGATTTATTATCAGAGGTTCATCAAGGAATTTTCCCACTTTTAATCCCAAATTTAGAGCTTGACCAAGAAAGGAATTAAGTTTCAATGGTCAAAATCTGGTGATAATTCTTTCCATGAGTTAAATAAGAGTTTGACTACCAAACCAATTTTTATCGTACCTAGTCCGGGAGAGGACTATACGATGTTTTGTAGCACATCTAGGATATTACTTGAAGAAGTTTTGATATAGGGAGATCGATTTGTGGAAGGTGGGTCATAAAGGTTGAGGCCACATGAATCGAATTACCTTACTCACGATATTGAGTTATCTATATTGGTTTTTTACTTAAATTGTTAGAGTAATTATCTATTGGGAAAAAATATTACTATGTATACAGACCATAAAATCTTGAATTATATCTTCTTGTAGTGAGGTTTGAATATCTAGAAGTGGAGATGGGTTGAGTATATGAAGACTTTTGATATGGAATTGGAATATACACTCAAGAAGAAGAAAAATTTTGAGTTTTTGAGAAGGAAGACATGGACTCAGGTAGTTCATGAGTCTAGCTTTGATTGGACAATGATGAACATGTAGGTTGAATTGCATATTGTGGTTAGGGAGGGATAGAAAAAAAATGACCCCTATTTCAATACCAGTTGAGTCCAAACTTATGAGATGGATCAGGGAATGGAATTATGAGGATCTAGAGTGTTTGTTCCTAAGGGAAAGCCTTGATGTTGGGGATTCATCTCCCAATTGGAATATAGATGAGGTTGAGATCATCTATGTCTAGAACTGTGTTGTTGTGCTAATATGTATGTGTGAGGATTTGATGCATGAGTTTCAACACTCAAATAAGAAGGTACATCCTCTATTGACTAAAATGTACTGGGATCTTTAGAGATGGTATTGGTGGTCGGGTATGAAAAAGGAAATTGTTGGGTTCATGACACAATGTTACACCTGTCAGCAGGTGAACCCCAAGTATCAATGACCTAGGGGTTTACTACATCCACTTCCAATTCCATAAAAGAAGTGGGATGACATTATCATGGACTTCATAGTAGGATATCTGAGGAAACTAGATAAGAATGATACCATTTGGGTGATTGTGGACCGATTAATGAAGGTATCTTGTTTCTTTCCATTCTAGGATACTTACAAAATGGATCAATAGGGAGAAATGTATGTTTATAAGATAGTCTATTTACATGGGGTACCATGGTGTATTGTTTCGTACCATGATCCACACTTTACTTCTTGCTTATGGTGAGGCCAATGAAATGGGTTGGGTACCCATATATTTCTGAATACATATTTCCACCCACAGACATATGGGAAGTCAAAACATAATATAAGGGTATTGGAGGATATTCTACGAGCGTATGTCCAAGACTTTAGTGGTGCCTAATAGAAGCACCTAAAACTCATTGTATTTTAATATAATAATAGTTATCATGAGACTATTTAGCTAGAACCATATGAGGCACTTTATTATAGGTCATGTAGATCACACCTATATTGGATGGAGGGAAGTGATTTTGAGTTTTTGGGACCGAGTCTAATGCAGAAAATGTCGGAGTAGGTTTAGTTGATTCAGAAACATATGAGTACCTCACATATTTGGATGAAGCCACATGATGATCAATTTTGATGACCCCTGAAGTTTATAGTCAGTGATAGTGTGTTCCCTTGAGTGTTGACTAGATTGGGTAACCGTAGGATTCCGAGATAGGGCACGTTGGAGGCCAATATTGTTGGATCTTAGGATATTTTGGAGAGAGTTGGGTGGGTGGCATACTTATTAGAACTTCCACAGAGGTATTGTGTTATGGAGTATTTTTTTCATGTGTTATAGCTTCATCAGTATCACCCAAAACCTTCTTATGTGATTTACATTGATGATGTTAAGCTTTAGGATGATGCTTTCTTTGGGGAGAATCTCTTTTATGTTATGGATCGTAGTGAGAATGTGTTGGTTGGAAATATCATGCTAACAATTTGAGTATTGTGGTAACATGGTCATGTTCAAAAAGAAATATAAGAGAGGGAATAAAATATGCAAGATTAGTGGGCCAACATTTTTTTCTCAAAATCATACAGATCTTTGGGAGTACAACTCAAGGATGACTAGTTACATGGTGAGGAGATTGTAATATCCTGACCTTTCTAGATATGGATCGTACTCACTTTTAGGTTCTCTTTTACCTTTTTTTTTCTTATACCTTGGTTAGTTTTTTTATATGGGACTGTTTCAAGGGAAATTGGTGATATTTGAAAGACCATGGGGTTGTGCATGGTTGGATCACGATTAATGAAAATCGTGCAGCTTTCCCCAGGATATTGTGTACCCTATTTTGGAGAGATAAAAGGTGGGGCACAGTTGGTGCATAGTTTGGCCAAACCTTACGGCCTCCCACCACAAACTATGAAACCTCTAAATGAGGGTATTTTCACATTTGGCACACCATATTTCAAACTATGTACCACTTATGAGAAACTATATGACCCCAAAGGAGAGGTGCATGGTTAAGTATCATTGTTTTGAAAACCTTGTGCCTTTGACTAAGAAATTGTGCATGTGGATTCTATTTCCCTAGAAATTTTATTTTAAACTCTCAAACCTCCTATTTTTTACCCCTAAACATCCTATTTTGTCCTAACATTAATTTATTCTATTTTGCGGGATCCAAGGAGGATTCTAAAACCCCGTGAACCCTTTTATTTACAAAATGAAGATCTGGTTGAAGGATCATCTTGTCTATAGTATGTTATTTCTTCCCCAACTGGTTTCCTCTCTCTCCATTCTCTTTTCCCAAATGAAGAAGGATTATTTTCCTCTATTAGTGATTGTTTTTAATCTATGTTTTAATTGATCATAATCCATTGGATCTTGATCTTAGGTGTTAGTACTAGATATTTTACACCATTTTGATTTCAATCTTTCCGCATAAAATTGAAGATTATGGTTTGGAGATCATCCATCAAATACATTGAGGTAGGTAGTATGATTTTTGAATCATACAATCTTGATTATAATTATCTGTACATAATTGTGAAATTTCAATAGCCATTTTAAAAAATAAATTTAATTAATTAATTGATTTCCTTTCCCATGTGATTATGAAATTTATTTTACATATGATTATAAAATTGGTCCAACTTGTGATTATGAATTTGATAGTGACCCAAGGGATGTGATGATATAATTAAATTGAATATGTTGAAATTATGTATGGTTAATAAATGAAATTATGAAATGGGTTGAATAATTATTTATAGTAATGGTTGGAAATATGGAATCATGAGATATGATATTTATGATAGAGTTTTGGGATTGGGGCTACTACTCCAAATACCCATGGGATTCCAGAATACCATTATAGGCCCCCATTATATATATGTGTTTGATTTATGTGATCCATGAAATGTGGGATAGGGACTGCTACTCCAAATACCCATGGGATTCAAGACTACTATTCTAGGCCCCCATTGTTTTAATATAAAATTGGAATTAAATGAATAATGGAAACCCATGATGGAATGGAATGTGATATACCTTGGTGGATGGTTCAGACTCCAGTATAGGATAAATAATTTACTATTAGTTTGGTTGTCATCATTAACCATGGGATTTATATGGTTAATTGAGGAATAATTTAATGTGAAAACTCTTTACTTTATCATCTTTAATTTATTCCTTATACAATTGTATACAGTGTTATAGATTGGATATTGTTTTAGAAATCATTTTTGGTATCCTACTATGTTATACTCACACCCGACTTGGGATACCTGATTGGTACCTAGATAGACTTCATGTTTGCAGGACAAGATAAGGGAAAGAACACTATGATAGATGGTTGAGCTAGGATAAATAATGGATGTGGGAACCAGAAATGATCTCGGTGACCACTTCTATATTTGTCAATGTGTATTTATTTTGGGTTTTCATTTGACACTTGACACATAAATGGCATGACATAACTACTGCTTTGGTTTTGGATATTATTTTCATGTTTGGGATCATCCTGTGACGTTGGTATAAATTACAATGGAATTATTCTGGTTATTATTTATTATTGTTTCTATATTTTTTATTTACCTTTTCTATTTTTATACTTTGATAAAGAGGGTATAGTCTCCCCAATATGTGTGTGTGTGTGTGTTTGACCCTCATTGCTAGAAGTAAGCCTCTAGAGTATAGGGAGGTATGCTAGAGGTCGTGTAACAAATTGACTCGGGGCATCGAAATGTGTAACCCAGGTTAGGACGCAACACTTATAGGGATTGAAATTAATTAAATAGATTCCATATTTTGAATTTGGTTGTTCAAATTTGGTAAATATGTCCTTTTATTTTTTATCATTATGTATAGTAACCTTGGTAAAAATTTATCACCTCTATAAAGGGTAAAATGAGATAAACATGGGTAAAACTTTGGAATATAGCTTTAAAATCATCAATACACTTGACTATATTTAATTTGATGATTTTAATTCAAAAAAACACTACATGTATTTGAAAATATGTCATTTCATTTCCATTTATCTTTGATAAAAACCTTTATATTATTTTAGGTAAAGAATAATTACAAAAGGACATTTTCTTGATTTTAATGTCTCTAATATTTTTTAACAAGGATAAAAACTAGATATGAATGGTTATAAAAATTTATTTGAAATATGAATAATTTTTTTATCCTGGAAATTTAATTTTAAATTTTAGGGTTGGAATAATTACCTTAAATTATTATATAATGCTAACATGGTTCATGTGAATGATGTAGAAAAATTAGGTAAATGATTTTAAAAACTAATAGAGTAATATTTTTTGTGTGATTTATGGGTTCCATGAATTTTTTAGATAAAAATAAGGTATTATTGATGTGTTAAATTTTATATTCTTACAAAATTACTCTATTTATATTTTTTAAAAAAATAATTATGTGAATAGACCTGAAAATGACTTTAATGGTACCTTTATATTAAATAATATTTTATCAAATGGCCTAAAATTTATAAAATTAATATATTTAGAAAAATTAATGGGAAATTGTATAGAATATAATGAATTGTCCACTTATGGGTTACTTTTTCTTTTATGGTATCTTTTTTCCCCTAAAGAGTAAGAAACATTATTATCATTTTAATATATAAAAGGGTTAATATGATGTTAAAATAAATAGGAAAGGTTTAAAACAACATAAAAACATGTATATATTTTATTGGATAATAGTATTTGGACTCATAATGACCATATATTATAAATATAACATTTTTGTGCCACTTAAAATGAAAGTTAATTTATATTAATTTTAAACGTTGAGTAATTACAAGGGTTCCCCTCTCCTCTCTTATAAGGAAACACCACCCATTATATCTTTCTCACACTTAAAGATACATGTAGATCAACATAACCCTAATAAAATCACTTTTTAACTTCCTTATATACATTCTGAATATTATTTCATTCTTGGAATATCATCCATATGGTTCTTAAGGAGATATCCAAAGGTGGTTCTTCATAGAGGTGGTAATTGCCTTAACCAAGCATTTTTATTTTACTTATAATTATAACTCCTTCAATTATACCATAATATGTAGATGTTATTATGTTAATGAAATAAAATTATTTATCTACTCTTCAACAAATGGGAAACAAAACCATCTTTTGTGCGTATGGGTGGACTGCCGCCTAATTAACTTATATATTTCATTTCTCACCGCCACCATTCATGAATGGTTATTATGATGGATATAATGTATATATATGATATGTATGACATAATTATGATTTTTTAATATAATATATTATCTGTATTCGTGTAATTACAATCATTAGAAATGTAATCATCGCACATGTGTACGTATTGACTACCATCTCCATGTATCAATGTACATCATTTTTAAAAAAAATGCCTCTCATGTATGGTCATGGAGATGAATTTGATGAATTTCTTATATGTTTACAAAACTATAATGATTCTAAAAAGATAATATTTTATTTTATTTCTTTATATTGTATCCAACTCAAAGTAAAAAACTTCCCTTATGTGGACTACCATCTTGCGAGATGATGTTTTTTGTTTTTTGTAACTGCTTTTCATGGATTACCCTAAATTTTTATTTGATATATAAAGATGATAATTGTGTTAGGATTATTATTTTTTAGATGATTTATTATCACTTACAATATTATGATCTTTTCAAAGGTTTATATCATCTCAATCTCATTTTCTTGAGACATTTTTTATGTTGTTTACCATGATTTTTTATGGTGTACTTATTGTCCCAAAAATTAATTTTAACAGGTTAATTCATTTAATTCTGGGGATTTAAAGAGCCATGCCATATTCATTATTTCAATGATTTTGATTCTAAATTTATCAAAGTGGTAAAGACCTTTATGTTATGAACTCATTTAATTTAATGATTTTTTATGTTCAAGGTTCCTTTGGGGGAAATTATATTTTCCTAATTTCTTAAACTAAACATATATTATTCACCTATATTTGTTTATGAGTTTTACATGATTTCATTTCTTTTTCTTGACTTTGGTACTCACGAAGATGAAAATTAATGTTTTCATGAAAATCATCCTTCTTTCTCATTTAGGTTAGGAATCATTTCTAATCTATATTAATATGAATCAAAATGTTTTGAAGACTATTATTTTCTATTCTCCATTGATTATTTAAATTATTTTTATACTATATTTTTTTTATTGTAAAATAATTAATAATTAATACTTAAAAATCTGGTAAGGTTATTTATGGAATTTTAAAATTTTGTGAAATAAGTATTTGTTTTATCATTTACCAAATATCATCAATATTATTTTAATTTAATATTACTTTATAATTTTGCATATATATTTTCAAATAAAATATTTTTACTAGTATTTTGGAAATTTTTATAAAATATTACCTAAAATAAATTTTGTTTTCCAAATATTTTCAAATAAGTGTTTTAAATGTTTTATTATGTTTATTTTCATCTACTTAGATTACACCCTATGATTTTTAAAATAAAACTTTATTCAATAGCATATATGACATACAACACTGAACCTAAAGTAACCCTAAAATAATATTAATTAGATGTGATTTTTATAATCTATTAATTGAATTAGAAGGTATCAATAGGATTTAACACATTATGAAATATATATAAATTTATTAATCAATAAAAATTTATTTATTAATTATTAGTAAATAAGCACTTGATTCTTGGAAAAGCCATTGTATTCTTCAAAAATGTGTTCTCTTCAAAAATGGTATTTATTGATTTTTGTGATTGAATAATATAATTAATTTATAAACATTTTAGAATCTTTATTTTATAAAAATGGCTTCATTTTTGAACTAATCGCATCAAAATTATCTTATGGTAAAATTTTGAGATTTTTCTAAAAAGATTAATTTTTTAATGAATAGTGAAAAATACTAATTTTTATTGAAAACTATAATTTATTTTAAAGTATTTATAAATTCAAATTATATTTTGGATTAGTTTTAAATTTTATTATTTCTCTTTGACTAAAAAAATCCAATTATTGTCTTTGTAATGAACTGTATACTTTAATTTAGTATAAAAACATTTTTGTAATTAAAATGCTATTTTTCTGAAAATATTTTTTTGTCACGTTTTGTAGGTATAATTATAAATAAATTTATACCACTTTTTTGTTTTGGATATTGAGAAATTGATTACATATTTTGAATAATGATTTCAAAATTTGGTAATATTACCCTTTTTAGTCATTATGAATTGTAATCATGATAAATTTTGTTACTATGACAAAGGTAAATAAGTTAATTAAGGGTAGAAATAATGTGATAAAGACTATAAAGTAACCCTAAAACTTGCCTTGATTTTATTATATAAGTATATTTTTTCCCTAATCATCCAAAGTTAGAATATATGATCTTTTTTTTCATATTTTCAATATTTTGACTTTTATAATATTTTATGTAAAGAAATATAAAAAATGTCATTATCTTTGTTTTATTATCATTAAATTTTTACATTAAGATAAAAAGTTGTATGTGTGGTAATAAACATTAATTTGAAATATAAATTATTTTTATTTTCATGGGAATTTATTTATAATTTTTACTGAAGGAATATTTGTCTTATATTCCTACGCAACACTAATAGAATATTTATTCAATTAATAGAAAAATAATATTCATGATTTTAGAAATATTAAAAGTAATACTATTTTAATTAATTATTGTTTTGTATGATTTTTTAAGATAAAAAATACATATTATAGAGTTTTTTATTTTTTATATTTTAATTCCATTATTTTCTTATACTTTTTAAATTTAAATTAAATTAATAGTTCTAAAATTAACATTAATGTTATTTTATAATAAATAAGAGTTTATTAAATGATTAAAAACTCTAAAAATACTATATTCTACAAAGTGATTTTGATATGGTTTATGATATCAAACATGGTCCATTTATGGTCTAATTGTCCTATTATAGTAAATTTATTAAACCCTAAAGATTAAAAAACATATTTATCATGATAATTTCCAAAAAGAGTTAACACGAGTTAAAACAAAATGATAAGAATGAAAACATCATCTAAAAAAATAAAATTTTCATTATATGAGATTATTTTCACTCATTCTTGTCATATATTTGAATCATGTAAAATTTGATCCATTTTAAAATGAAAACTAATTTATATTAATTTAAAATTTTAAAAATTTCCAAGAATGTCTCTCCACTCTCTTATAAAAGGGAACTACCTCTCCTCTTTTCTTCACGATTCAAAATATTTTTGGTTTAGAAAAACCCTATCCAACTATATCTCTTACATCCCCCCCCCCCATTTTATATATTCCTTTTTTATCTCAAAAGTAAATCTATATTGTATTTTTTTCATTAAAATGTAATGTGAGATTCAAGTATGTATCTAGTTTTTCAAGAATTCTAAACAATTCAATCCATTTCAATGGGATTATTTGTAAATATTTTCAATTTAATAATGTATACATCGATACTGGGATACTAGGGTTTGGTATTTATAGTTTTTATGGGTATAAATTCTCTTATGTAATTCACATGCACAATAAATATTTTCTCAAACCCTTACTCTAATCGTTTTTTGACCAAGGATATTAAATTATTAATTCCTATGTTTACCCTTATTGAGAATTTCATCTCACCCTTCTTATGTTTCTTTTTTGCATACTATAAATAAATATGTTAGGTAAGATATTAATATAAGGGTTTCATATGTACCATGATGATGATGTAATGTGGAATAATAAAACAAAT